>BHFT01012274.1:0-26055 GCA_004320025.1 Laticauda laticaudata
TGAAATGTTGCTACAACTTTAACAGCACTACAATGACGTGGGATAATACCCGAAGGAAGCTAAACAGCACAAATATACATATACATATACATATATATATATATGTATTTGTTTATATGTTTGTTTGTACAAACTTTATTTAAAAAAAAAGAAAATTACTATCGCTCAGATGTCTTTTCTCATAGTTAAACATATTCAGATTTCTCAGTTGTCTTTTGATAAGATTTAGCTTCCCATTCTCCTGTATCTGTTTCAAATTTCCTGACTCATTCTTAAAGTGGGTTACCCAGACAGGGAACAATTATTGAGGTAGAGTCAGAATAATTCAGAGTATACTAGAGCTATTATTTTCCATGATTTGGAAGTCATATTTCTATTGGTGCAGCCCAAGTTTGCATTTGCATTTTTAAAAGCAATACTAATAATTAGGTTACACTACGTGGATCCCAGCTATATGCTGATACATTACAACATCCTAAGTTCTTTGGAAGAACTTGATGCATATGAAGGCCAACATCAGCTAATGAATCTGGCTTTACAATGAACCATAATAATAAGCATCATTTTTAACATCATTAAAGTAATTACTACTTAGGCCAGAGCTGTCAAACTCCAGGCCCGTGGGCCATATGTGACATGTGCTGGCTACACCACACCTGGCTTTGCAAAGGGGAAAAAAGTCCCAATACATCACATGACAATACTGTGATGATGTGAGTTTGACATCCCTGACCTAGGCAGTTCCTGTTATTTGATATATAGGAGGAATAGTTGATCAGACCCAGGTAGAACTTGATAACTATGATCTCCCACTTGTAACTGTACGACTGTAACTTTGTTGCTTGTATCCTTACAATTTATGTTGACTGTTTCCTCGTATGATTTGATTACTTATTTGTACCCTCTGACTATCATTAAGTGTTATACTTTATGATTCTTGATGAATGTATTTTTTCTTTTATGTACACTGAAAGCACATGCACCAAGACAAATTCCTTGTGTGTCTAATTACATTTGGCCAATAAAGAATTCATTCATTCATGAATTGCAATGTGCCATACATACCACCCAAAAGATGATAATAATTGGCAGTGGTTATCAAGAGCTGAAGGGGGTGGAGGGCTCCTACAGGTAAAACAACCTGGAAGAAGAAAAGCATGGCCTGGGTGACTAAATTTAAACAAGCCAAGAACTCTTGCTGAAGAAAGTCAACCAGGAAAGCCCTTGAAAATGACAAAGGTGAAGACTAAATATTGGAAGGAAACAACTGAAAATCATTTTGTTAATTTTGTAATTTGGTTAACAAGCCAATGCATAGGCAATTCTGGAAGGTATAGAAGGAAAAGTTGATACAAAAACCATGTAGAGTTGATTAAGATCAGGAGTGTAAAAGAAACTGAAGGCTTATTTTACTGACTCACAGACAAGTGTTGCCAACTAATTGCATGAAAGTGAAAATTCAACATACAACAAACAACAGCACACTGTTTCCTTTGTAGCAAAAAGGATGAAACAATCGACCATTTTGATCAACAGTTATAACAAAATTTTAAAAACTGACAACATGCAATCTCATTACCAAGTTGCCATAATTATTATCGGAAACTTTGCCAGAAGTTTGACTTTCAATATAGAAAAAAACTACTGGGACTATCAAGTTTTGGAAAATGAGCGTAAGAACTTAAAGGGTTTTAAGATCCAAACCAACAGGCCTCTTGTACATGATATGGCTGCTATAAAGGAAGAAAATCAGGTTCATTGATATTGCTATTCCAAGTCATGCTAGATTGAGGAAAAACAATTATTAAGCTAGTAACTATTC
Organism: Laticauda laticaudata; assembly: GCA_004320025.1. Lineage (NCBI taxonomy): Eukaryota > Metazoa > Chordata > Lepidosauria > Squamata > Elapidae > Laticauda > Laticauda laticaudata. The sequence goes on from BHFT01012274.1 coordinate 1,823, forward strand.
ATGGCATCTCTCCAGTTGTTTTTGAGTATATATTATCATGCTTTGCTAAGCCCTGCTCATTCTGAACTTTAACATCTTCATAACATCTCTACTAATCTGTGTTTGGTGATCTGTCCATTTACCCACTTTTTAAAGTGCACTTTTTCATTTTCAGATTTTAACTCAAAATTTTCAGTAGCCTAATTGTTTTCCTTGTTTGCATACTTTGCAGAGTCCCATGGTCATATGATGATTACTTGCCTTCTTTCTAGCCCCACTTCCAACAAGCAGAATCTTGCTTGTTGAGAGGCTGGCGGTAAAATTGGAAATAATGGTCACATAAGCAACTACTTAATGATAGTGACAGGAATGAGGTAGTAACTCTATCAAGCTCATGTGATGTTCTTACTTAATGATTCTGTTGCTTAGTTGACAGTTCCAATTGTGGTTGTTAAACGAGAATTACTATATTAATTTTATTTATTCTTCTATTTATTTTGATGTAAAAACTATATTCAATAATCCATACTGTTTCATTTACTTGGCTGTCTGAGCAGGTGTAGGTACTTTGAATACACAATGCAATATTTCTTCCCTTTCTAGAGCTTCTGTTCTGTTGTTTGTCAGTTTTACTGATATCTACCAGGTGTCCTACTTTACCTGATTTTAACTTCTGTGTGCATTCTTTTAATTAAAACAAAAAAATAGGAAGCATCAAAACACCAGTCTTTATCATCACTTCTATTTACAGCAATGCTTTTGTACCCCACATAGTACCTACAAGTTTTCAAAAGCTGTTTCTAAATTTTAAGATATAGACTAACAAACAGAGAAATGTTGAAGATATTTCTGGAGAAGAAGAATATTAATACTGGGCAGTGACTGTGATAAGGGTAATTGAATTAAGTAACATTATTAAGCATATTTAATTTTAATTAAATGTACAAGTGGATGACAGAAGGATGAATTTTGATTTTTGCTCTGCCTCTAGCCACTACTTTCAAAGAATAGCCCTCAACAAGCACTTAAGTGCAAAGAAGCAGCTTTGTCCTCCACAATGATGCCTTTCCTTCCTATTTATTTCTAAAGCCACTGCCAAATGCCAAGAATGCCAATAGCCACACCCACTCATTGCCAAAAATTAACAAATAAGCCGAACCTGGATCAGTTCCATCAACACTCCAAGACACAGACATCTGAGAATATTCAATTCTGATTCAATGCTGCTAACACAATGAATGTAAACATTAAAAGGCCGAACAATCCCACACTGGTGAAGAGTCCAATCTTTTAATTTGCTATGTTATTATGGGATGCATTATTTATATGCATACAAATTGTGTTTGGGAGCAGTTTTATTTAACATTGTATACCATGAAGCTGATCTGATCGTTTTATAGACAAAGAGCCACAAATAAGCTAATGGAATCTACCCCAGTCCTATTGATTGATGTGGAGTAATGCCCATTTACACCCTGGAAACTCTCTGCCTGTCTTTAATAGAAGCTTATTTGTATTTCTAATAAGCCAAGATTTTTTTTGATTGTGTAATCAGCTCCGTATTCTTCCATTTTTCTGCTTATGAGTATAATTGTAGCTCTTGGATTATAATTGTTTTTGAATTATTAAATAATGAGGCCTTGGAAGGTTATTTTGAGGTGATGCATGCCTTGTATGGCATTTTGATCTGAACAGAAGGAGAGAGTACAGTCATATGGAAGCGGAATATGTTGATCTGCTATGATGAGACAGTGCCCAAACTACACACTCAAACAATTATAAGTGTACCCTAATTGAGTGTATGAGTATTATTTAAACAGAAGCTGCCTTTAGAAAATATACCCATGTGAAGATAAAAACTCATTCATTCTTGCTCTAATAATCTATAGACCAAGTCAAGCTTTTGGAGGAACATCTGCATAGTAGCTCCTCTATTCCAGGAACATTTAAAAGTACCATATTGTAACCCTTTAACAATTTTTTTGGTGGGGCATAAGAGCCAATATATTGTTTATCCGCTTTTCTGGTCCTACAAGCAACAAAAACAATATCATGGGCTACCTAACACCAAAACATTAAATCTATGTGCATTATTACTGAGTATGCTGCTGTAGGAAGCCCCTCCCTCCCCAGATTAAAATATTATTTATTTTTAAATATTAAAAGAGGCAGGATAGAATATTTCCTCTAAAGAACACATGGAGAAAAATCTTAAAGGGCCTGTCACATTGGCCGACGGATGCTAAACATATGTAAAAAGGACACAGCGGACGAGAAAATGTTCCATCCGTTGTTATCCGCTCTCAAAAGTGCCCCGAATTTGCATAAGCAGAGCAGACAACAATGGAAAGGAATGGACGGGGGGAGGTAGTAGCCAGGATGTAAAGCGGATGCTCCACGAAAGCCTAGCGGATGGAAGCAGATGGAAGTGGATGGCACATCTGCAGGGCTTCCGGGGGAGCCAGCCGAAGCGGACGCGCAACGGAAAGAGCGGATGCAGAGCGGATGAAGCGGATGCAGAGCAGAAGCCTAACAGATGCCTAGCAGATGCCTAGCAGATGCAGAGCATTCACTGCGCATGCGGGAAGGATGCATTGGGTCAGCCCCGTGGATATAAAGGGAAGCAGCTCGCAAGCAGGTCACCCATTACAGAGAAAGACCTGCTGCCAGACACAGCTCCAGCCAGCCAGCCACCCAACAACCATGGGGAAGAAAGAGAAAGCCTGTGGCATCTGCTGTCAGCCTGGCAAGAGGACAGGGCCACCATCCCACCCCCTGGCCCTGTTTTGCTTCTGCTGGTGCTTCTGCTGCTCGGGCTGACTCTTCTGGGCCTGGACTTCTGCTGGCGCTGCTCCTGGTGCTGGGGCTTCTGCTGGTGCTCACTCTGCTGGCACTGCTCCTGGTGCTGGTGCTTCTGGTGGTGCTTACTCTGGTGGTGCTGCTCCTGGTCCTGCTGGTGGCTCCTGGTCCTGCTGGTGCTCCTGGTCCTGCTGGTGCTCCTGTGCTCTGGTCCCTGCTGGTGTGCGGTGCTCCTGGCGCTTACTCTGCTGCTGCTTCTGCTGATCGCTGCTGGTCCTGCTGGCACTGCTGTGCTTACTCTGCTGATGATGATCCCTGGTCATGCTGGTGCGTGCGAGGGAAACGAGTATCTATGGTGGAAGGGACACAGGCTCTATTGAGACACCAAAGGAAGCAGGCTGCTTGAAGGAGAGAAGGCGAAGAACCTGGCGACACACTTCGGAGGTGCTCCTTGGCGGTGGAAGCACATGCACACCTGATACGGGAAGCTGCACCTCAAGAAATGCTGGCAGGCCATGTCAGAGCTGACGGACCGAGAGACCTACGGTGAGTGGCCAGTGCAGCTTCTTGGAGGGTGAGATCCACCACTGAGGAGCAGTCCCTCTCACAACCTGTCTCTCAGCAGCCCGCAGAGAGCAGTCATCTTCTGGCCAAGGGTCAGCTCCTGTGTCCAGAGCGTATCTGTGGAGCATGCCACGACGACACCCCCAACAGCTGCACTCCCGTGGCAGAGCACGTGGAGGAACACCCACAGCCGACAAGGACGAGGGCCTTCCGCACAGGAGCAACCAGTCCACACTCGACACTCCGCACAGAGAGCAGGCAGAGACTGCCACCAACAGAGAGCACAAGGGCAGAGACGGCCAAACCTGGAGTCGCTGGAGATCAAGGACACCATCAAGAAGCAGCGTAGATCTCCTCTCTCAGCTGTACACACGACATACCATCTCACACAACCACAAGCCATTCCTCACCTATGTCAACCAGACCACTATCAGAACATGTCCGATAATGCACAGTACCAGGTGATCAAGGACAGGATCACCGGTCTCTTCTTCACAACCCTCCAGATCCAGCTGAACCTGCTCCGACCCAGTCCAGGTCTGCTCCTACCCCAGGTGATGTCACTGCCCCTTCCAAGGCTTCCCACAGCCATCACCTACCAAGGCTATGGTACCAGGAGCTCAAGCAGCACAGGCAGCCCTTCGCAGTCCAGCACAGGTACATCGAAGCCCCTCCGCGAGCCACTATCGTGCGCCACCGATGCCACTGATGCCACCGATGCACAGACCCCCATGCACCCATGTCCAGATGCCACCCCCACACCCCACATCGCCCAGGATGCCACCTCACACCACACCTCGCTCAGCTGCAGACCAAGACACCACTACACTCCTCCTTCCTCCACCCACAAGCCAAGTCCGGCCTCAGAACACTTGTCATCAGAATTGGGGCTGAACCCCATGTCCTGGAGGAAGAGGCTCTCAACATCACAGGACTGAGCCAGCTCTCTGAGAGCTTTCCACACCGTCCCCTGTTGTCCTATCAGGGCCAGGAACCCCAATGGCGCCTAAGACCAGCACTCCAGCAGCATCCACTCACACAGCACACAGGACCCCATCCCTGAGACTATGGCATGCCTCAGAGTGACGTGAAGAGTGCCAGAGACTGGGTGGCTAACCTGTTGACTTTTACTTGCTTGGGACACTTGGTCATTTGCTTTTACAGCTTGTTATTAATAAAGATTATCTTTGCTTCACACACTTGCTTCATTTATTTAATTAAATAAAGTCTTGGTGGAAACTTTTAGAAATGGTTTAAGACTTTGCATATTACGGGATGGGTAAGGATAGCAGTGGGATGGGCAGGGACCTTGGGATGGGTAATAGCTGTGGGATGGGTTAGGATAGCAGGGGATGGGTAAGGATAGCAGTGGGATAGATACCGCTCACGTGCCAACCATAGTGGGACTGTATGTCCACCCTCCCAGGTGCCACATCTTTGGCCCTTATCATAAACAATGTAATAATTGATCCACACATTTCAACATCAACACAACTCTTTATTAAATGCCTGTTCATTGTAGGGCAACTCAACAATACATGGCGAAATCTCATCAGTGTGATGAGACAGGCTGAAGGAAGCATCCATTAAGCATCTACCATCCTGTTTGCATTCCACTGCTCAGCTTGGGGAGTTGCACCAGTGTCTCAGGAGGTTGCCGCTGCTTCTTCCCTTCACGTGAAGCTCGTTGGGGACTTGCACATCCACAGTATCATACAGGTTCACCCTTGCCTCCATTCACCAGGCTCCATGTCCCATTGCCCTTCTGCGCCCAAGCCTTTTCTGCAACACTGGGTAGCGGGTGCGCATGAGATTGGTGCAGGATGCAGCAAGCTTCCACGATGTTCCTCACCGGTCTCTGGCGCGATCCTGGCGGTAGTGAGAAGTGTCAGTGGTGAGAAGTACCTGGAACTCGTTGGGCAGGATGCCAAAGGCGTTCTCCACCATCGCTTGCCCTGGACAGCCTGTAGTTGAGATGTTCTCTCTTCACGGTGAGGCAATCTGGAGGTGTAGGGCTTCATGAGGAGGTATGTTGTGAGGGAGAAGGTGTCATCCCCCAATGATGAAGTAGGGCAACTCTTGTGTGTCGTTGGGCAGGGGGTCTGGATCTGGGAAGCCCATGATGAGGTTGCGTTCCAGCCCTCCTTGAGGTGACTGGCGTTGTATACCTGGGCATCTGAAGCTGGCCCGTTGCCTGAAGCATCGATATATATGAAATTGTAGTCAGCATCGACCATGCGAAGAGGATGATGCTGAAGAAGCCTTTGTAGTTGAAATAAGTGGACCCTGACCTGGCTGGAGCTTTGCAGCCACGTGCTTCCCATCTATGGCTCCAACGGTGTGGGGAAGTTCCACCTCTGATACCATGCTCTGCAACTTTCTTCCAGCCTTCTTCAGTGGAGGGGCACTGGAGAGGTCCTCCAGGTATTCTTCGATGATGGCCTGCCACCTCTTCCCTGCACACAATGCTGATGGTGTTGTGTGGCACCCTCCAGCATGCTCCTGTAGGTGTCCCAGAGCCAGGCGGCGCAGAGTGAGTGCCACCTTGAGCCAGGGTCCAGACTGGGCTGGAAGTTGGTGCTCTGCTTGTCAACCTGGGTCTCAGCCGCTGCACAACTTCGTCAAACATGGCTGGCGGCATCTCATGAAGTTCTGAATGCACGAGGGTCTTCGTTCCTGAGCTCCACCATCAGCTTGTTATACAGTTCCGTACTCTGCTCTTCTGGCGATCCATCTTGCGGACCCCAGACACTTCTGGATGCCTCCTTTTCTTCACGTAGAACAGGTGAAAGAGCCTGTAGATGTCTTGCACTGTGTGTAGAACGATGGTGCTTACCAAAAGGAATGTGTGATGATCCATGGTGGAGATACTGGATCGGTGGAAGAGCAAGAGCAAGATGAAGGCTGAAGAGGTTTGCACCGCAGGGCTGCTGGACTGAAAGTGAGATCAGGTGAGTCTCTCCCCCTTTTTATAGGAAATATAGGTTTTCCGCTAGGTGCCTTTTGCATCTCTCAGACATCCTGCAGACATCCTAAAATATCCGAGATACGTCCCCTCTGTGTACGTTTTTTCCGTTTTATGCTTTGTATGCGAGCTGCATCCGCTTCATCCTTTCCTCTGTCCGTGCACTAACAACACTGTGTGCCGTTCCGCATCCGTTTCGTTCTTCCCTGTGTCCATTTTCCGCTGGAGCGGATTTGAGTTGCGCGGGATGCACACAGCAGATGCCTAGCGGATATAGTGGATGCGTAACGAGGATGCCGACGGACGTCTAACGGATGTTATCCATTTGCGTAGCGGATAACAGAATGGACGCGTTGGATACATTTTCCGCTCAAAAAGTTTATAACTGAAAATTTGCCAACAATTTCTGCAAAGGTACATAAATACATTTTTATATTACAAACAGAAATAATTCTAGAAAAATATGACTAAAGATGGATAAAATATTTACTGTAATGTAGTGGAATGTCTTCTTAAATAAAGAATTAAAATGAATGAGAAAATTAAACGGGAACATTTATTATTATTAATGATTTATAAAAATTACAGTGAGAAATATGGAAAAAAAAGTATTAACTATGGAAAGTTTAAAGTGTTCAAGGAGATGATATTTAATGAAAATAAAAGTTAAGATGTTAAGATTTTAAATGAAAATAGTTGAGTATAGAATGATTGGAATGGAATGTGTGTTTTATTTACACACATACAACACAAACACACCACACACAACACACTTATATATATAAAGTTTTCGCGGGTACTTACATGTATGCTGTTCAGCTTTCCTTCGGTATTATCCACGTCATTGTACTTGTGCTTTTAAAATTGTAGCAACGTTTCGGCAGAAACTACACAAATAACACAATGACATGGGATAATACCTGAAGGAGCTGAACAGCATTATATATAATATATAATATATATTAATAATTAATATATATATATATATATATATATATATATTATATAAAATATAATATATATATATATATATATATATAACATACAAATTCAATACAGATGCCAGATTGACGTTAATTGTAAGTTTCTAACACTTTAAATCATATACACTGATAGTGGGATACAACACACGACGCAGCTGACAATACTAAATTACAGCCAACCCCACCCCCCCACCTGGATGACTGGGGCCCCCCACCCCCCGCCCATCCCCGCTCCCCCCCTCCCCGCCCCTCCCGCCCACCCCCCCCCACCCAACTTGCCCCCTCACCACCCCAACGTAGGTAAACAGTACCACATATACCTTGATTGTTGGACCGTATCCCCAGCACCGAGGTAGAACTGGCAAAACTCTAACCCTCCATAGCCGAAAACTTTAAAAAACAAATATGTATGTATGCAATATTATTTTTTTGAAATTTTCGCGGTAATATCATGTGTGCTGTTCAGCTTCCTTCGGTATTATCCCACGTCATTGTAGTGCTTTAAAAGTTGTAGCAACGTGTTCAGCAGACATCTCATCTGCCATCATCAGGCTTCTGTATTGATGTTGTTCATGTTGGGTCAGGGTCTCGACAGCCATTGGTTTTAATTTGAGGCTAGCCTTATTGCTGTCCAGGATGCTTTTTTTATCATCCTGATTGGTTGGAAGTCTTGGTCTGTGTTTTTGTATAGCTTGGAGTTTTGTTTGATTGGTGTTTCTGGTGTGATCTTTCCTAGTCTGTTTTGTGTGCTTTTGATTTGGCTGGCAACACTGTGTTACCTATATTGGAGCTTTCAGTGCAGACTTGGCTTCGTGTGAACGGAAGTACGGCTATTATCTCATATAGGAAGCTAGGTTTCATCTGGGTGCCTGTGTTTGGGGTGTGTTTGAGCTGGAGGTAATCAGAGGGAGTCTGTTTGTGCCAGGTGCTTTGCCTGGGCTTTGGTGTGCGAATCTTTCTATTTGAGAGTGCAGGCTTCCAAATGATTGACAGTCTGATGGAATCATCTTCTTCTTATTCTATGCTCACGTCTTATGTTCGCATCTCATATGGATCTTGTCTGGCTGAGTGATTGCTGTGCGACTGGGTCTTTCTATAAGTTTGCTTGAGGGTTTTAGTGCCATTGAAGTTGTGTGTGGACCTGTGTTTTATGTGTTGGACTAGTGAGGAGGTGTGTCCAGCTTTTTACTGGCATTTTTGTGTTCATCTAGGCGGTACTTATTCTTTCTATTGGTCTGTCCAATATGTATGTGGCCGGGCACGACTGCACAGGGAACTTGCGTATTGCCTTAGTCTTTCCAGGTCCATTTTGTCTTGGGGTTTTTAAGGATGGCTGCTATTTTGTTTGTCTGTTTGAGAAGGCAGTTATTGAGTTATGCCTATGTACGTGACTACTGATTTTGTCTGTATGTACCTCTTATGGTAGGGCAGGACTAGCTTTCCATAGTCTGTTGATCTCTCTAGGTCTCTATTATGTCTTAGGTGTCTTTTGTGGATCAAGCTAGTGATTTTTGTTTTTTGTGGAAGCTGTTGGCTGTCAGTATTAGTCACGGAGTGCATAGTTTCAGGTCATTATATGTGTTTTGTCTTGCCAGGTGTTTGGTTTCTGTCGAGATTATAGTGTTTTGCCACGGAATTTATCTGTGCTGGGTGTGGTGGGATTGGTGGTTCTGATGATAGCGGTTGGTGTGTGTTTTTCTCTGGTATACGGACGTGTGCCCATGGTGCCATCTGTTCTTTTGTAGATCTAGTACAATCTAGGCAATGTAGTTGTATTGCTTTATTTCTCAGTGTTCACATGGTGAATCTTGAGTTCTGGTGGTGTGCTGTTTAGGCTTTGTTAGGAATCGTTTATAGGTTTCTTTTCCATGGACGCAAAAAGTCAACAATGTGTCATCGAGTTGTATGTCTTAGGCCATACTGGTTGGTTTAGTGAGGTGGCATTAAGCCAGTTGGATTCAATTCTTCCATGAACAGTTCTGCAATGATGGGTCTGATAGTGGCTGATCCCATAGGGCTCTTTCAATTGCTTGTATCTTGTCCGTTATAGGTTACATGAAAAGTAATGATGTTGGTTAAGCATAGGCTTCTTTAGTTCCATGGAGGCTGTTTCAGCGGATTGGTATGTATTCTATTTTGCATTGATTTCGCAGAGCATTTATCTATTTAGTGCGGGACTTGAGAGTGCACATAGTGAAACCACGTCAAAATTACAAGCCGACTTCTATTGTTCAACGTGTAGATCTTTGATATCTTCTAAGAAGTCGTATGAGTTTGTGTACATAGGTGACAGAACTGCGGTTTCAGCGAATGTGGGCTGTAGTTGTTTTGCTAAGTGTTGATTAGCTCGTAGTGTTATTGCATCTCTGCAGGCAATCCTGCAGACATCCTAAATATCCACGATACGTCTCCCCTCTGCGAACGTTTTTTCCGTTTTAATGTTTTGTATGCGAGCTGCACTCCGCTTTCATCCTTTTTCCGTCCCGCTGCTAATAACACATGCGTGTCCGATTCGTGTCTATTTCACCTTCTCCTGTGTCCATTTTCCCCTGGAATGAATTTGAGTTGCGCGGCATGCCCACGGATGCCTAGCAGATACAGCGGACGCGTAACGAGATGATGATGATGTAGAACAAGATGTTTCCACGTATGCATTGCGGAGTCAGAACGGATCGCGTGTGGATACATTTTTCCGCTCAAAAAGTTTTGTGCAGCTCAAACTTTTTGATCGGATCAGATGTCAGTCAATGGATTCTGGATGGATAGAGAGGATGAAAACAACGGGCAGTGAGTACAGAATGGAAGCATCGCATTAACCAAGCAATGCAAGTGTTTCTTCTCCATTTTACATCCTCTTTCCTCCGTTGGTGCTGTGTGACAGGGGTTTAAGACAGCGGCAGAGAGCACTCTCTGTCTTCTTGCCATAGGAAAACAGCATCAAGCAGAAGCTTGAAGAGCTGGTCTTTGGATGAAATGGAAATTTTTTATCCATCAGAAAGACTAGTGCCAATCTATTTAATAAAGGCTAGGTTCCCACTGGCCAACGGATGCAAAACATATGCATAAAGGACACAGCGGATAAGCAAAATTTCAGGGGTGGCTCCAAATGTTGTCATCCGCTCCAAAAAGGGGCAAAAATTTGCATAAACAAGAAAGAAAGAACGGAAAAAAGACGGACTGTAGGATGTGAGCGGGATGTTAAATGATGTCATCAGCGAAGCGACGCTAGCGGGATGACAGCTGGATGGAAGCAGATGATACCTCTGAAGGGGTTCCGGTGGTGAGAATTGCATAGTGGACGACGCATAGCGGAAGGGCGGATGCATAAGGCGGATGAAAGCGGATGCATCATAGCGCCTATAGAAACAAATCGGATGCTGCACGGATGATATCGATGACGCAAAGAAGTTCACTGTGGCGCATGCAAGGAGTATGAATTGCTTAGCTCCACGGATATAAAAAAGAATGACAGCATGCACGCAGGTAGCATTCGGGGAAAGACGTGCTGCCACATACATCTTGCAGGAACACCATGTGTTCAGTCACGGCAATGGAAGAGGGAAAGCCTAGTGCCTACTCGTTCCAGCCCTCGCTAAGTAAGGCAGAACCACATCCCACACCCCTGGCACTGACTCTGAACCTGCCGCCCCTGTGCGCGCCTGCTGCATAACTCGCTGCTGTCGTGGACCAGCCCAAAAGGACTCCTCAAAGCCCGTGCTGCTTGAAGACCCTGCTGACTGAAGCCTGAAGGTCCCTTGCCTGCTGCTCCAGCCCCTGAACGCCTGCGAAGCCACTGCCAGAGGAGAAGAGGCAAGGCAAGCGAGAAGGAAGCGAAGGAAACAGTACGACCATTATCGAGGAGCAGTGAGGATGAGGTGCTGCGAAGTGGCTTGAGAAGAAAGTACCTCTGGAGAAAGGGCCACAGACTCTATCGCCGACACCAAGAAGAGCAGGCAGCTTGGAGAGACAGGCAGAGAGCCTGGGGTACACTGCAGAAGACTTCTGGATGGTGGAAGCAACAGCACACCTGGTATAGCAAGCTACACCTCAAGAGATCGGGCAGGCCGCTGTCAAGCTCATTGACCGGAGTGACAGAGGCGTCATGGCCAAGCTGCATGACATTCATACTGAGCATCCAGATGATTTTCTCCCCCTCTTTTATAGGAAATATCAGTAGTCTGCTAGCGTGTCCTTCTACATACTCTAGACGTATACTGCAGACATCCTAAATATATGAGATACATCCCAGATACAAAATGTTTTGTCCGTTTTAATCCTTTATATTCGAGATGCATACGCTTACATCCTTTCTATTATTCGCTGCTACTAACGCTGTGTAGATGTTCCGTGTACCGTTTTGTTTCGTCCTGTTTCCGTTTTTCAGCTGCAGTGGATGTGAGTTGAGGGAATGCCAGAGGATGCGAGGAGGAACAGCTGATTTAACAGCCATGATAACGGACATAGAACGTTTGGTTGCCCGTATATGTCGCGGTGTACATCGTACATGCTAAAAGTTCATCCACTCACAAAATTTTGTGCAGGCTGAAAACTTCTTGCGCGGATGAAATCTCAGTAGACGGATGCTTGCAGGGATAGAGCGTATGAAAACGCTATGCAGTGAGTAAATTTCCAACGGATGGCAAGCTTTTTTTAATGTTTTACATCCTCTTTGCATCCGTAAGTGCAGTGGGACCGGGGCTTAAGCAAGGAGACTCCAAATAAGTGACACAATAGACAAGCCAAAGCTGACAAGATTAGCTCAGACAAACACCTAGGATTTCCATTTCCCCCTTTTGCCTGTAGACCTAGACATGACCTCTACATACCCCTTAGGAATCTGGCAACAGCTATTAAAATATGGAAGGCCATCTTCTTGCACAAGAACAGGCATCTCAATCACAAAGCTCCAAAGAATGTATAAAAATCCATTTACTCTGAACCCCATTTTGTCAGTCACCCCAGAAACATGCTGCTATCACTGAAGTTTTTGGCAACCAAATAAACAGAGATCTTCTTTCCAGAAGCCTGCCTCCATTTTATTTCAGCTTCTTTCTCCTGTCTTGGATTCATACCAAATTTTTCTTCCAATGCCGCCAAGAGATAAAGTGTATTCCCACAGCTGGAATATTTCAGAATAAAGGAATCTCTGAATAGAGTATATAGCAGGTTGATGAAGAAGATACAATGTTGATCTGTGTTTAAGCAAAGGTGCAAAGTACAGAAAAGGCCACGAACCTGGAAATCATTCACATAAGCTACCATTTAAAGAGAATAGAATATGTAAATTGAGCCTAATGAGATACTGGAGAGAATACCAAAATGTTTTATGTAAATATATTTTTCTGAGTGAAGTTGGGAAAGTTATGGTTTCTGAAAGTGTTTAAAACAAACAAAAATTTGAACCATCTTGTCCTATTACTTGTCAAAATTTGCAAGTAAGTCCCTACACGGTTTATTCACTCACAGGAATTGAGCCACTGACCTCAGTGGTACACAGGCCCAGCATCTTATCTTATGAACCACTGCCGCCCCAACTGATCATGTCCACTTTCAACACCATAATTTAACAATAACAATAGCACTTAGACTTCATGGTGCTTTTACAGCCCTCTCTAAGCTGTTTACACAGTCAGCATGTTGCTCCCAACAATCTGGGTCCTCATTTTACTGACCTTGGGGGAATGGAAGGCTGAATCAACTTTGAATCGGTCAGAATTGAACTGCTGGCAGTTGATATAATTAGCCTGCAATACTGCATTCCAACCCTGGCTCCTATCGACTTAATGTGCAATTTTGGAGTAATCACTTACTCACTCAAACCAGCCTACTTCACATGAATATTATAAAGAGGATATTATAAAGAGTTTCCCATGTATTCCACCATGAGCTCTTGAAGGAGAAAGCAAAATATTAAACAAATCTGATAAATCAAAACTTCACTTTTCAGAAAAGATAAAACTGAGGGAGAAATGGCCCCAGTGGTCAGATAGATTAATGTTTTGCTAACTGTAAATTGAAGTGATCCAAATTCTACAACTGAACAGCCCTCCAAAGTTTGCCTTGTCCTCAAGTTGTTATTGTTATTGGTAGATATTCTTAATAATATACAGAAAAACCAGCAATTGGACACATACAATATTGGCCAAGGTGAATGTAGAAAAACTAAGATGATTAGCATACATTTCTGAAAAAATGGTTTCCATTCCATTCTATTCAGTTGTTTTAGGACCTTTGTAGGACATATTTTAGTTTTAGTGCTGTCTGCTCATTTTTGAAAGCCTACAATTTACCTAACTGAGTGAAATACAAACAGTGGAAGACATAAAAATAATATACCAATGCAGAGTGCCTGACTGTAATAGAGATATTTATCTAACTAACAACTTCTATGCAAAAAGGGTTGCATCATCTGTTAGTTTCCTTCTACTTATTTAATACGGTGTGTCCAATAATGGCTAAGAATATATGCAGAGACTATTATAAATGCATCCATCAGGCTATTTGCTTTTGGAATAGGCAAAACGCTCCAAAAACAGTGCAGCAGAAAGCCAATGAAATGAGGATATGAGATAGAAAAAAGGACATATCGCTACATCTAGTTCATAGAAAACCATTCACAATACCTCTGCATACCTTCTATCTTTGCAACTCATCTTTGCTTTCAAAATACACACATACTGGTTTATGCATTGAATTTTATTCTTTAAACTTCTCACCATTTTTTCAGGTTGTCATTTACTTAAGCCTGCCTTAACATTCTTTTCCTTCTCTTCCTTTGAACCCATTTGCTTTTCCTTCATGTTTTAGTGATTTGAATCTCATTCATTCTCACTATATGTCTACACATCTCAATGTAGTTTTTCATAATGGTTTCTTACTTTTGTATTCAATTGACATTTATTCAGTACAGATTTATTCTTAACCCTACCTCAGCTTGTTTGGTGAAATGCATTACTTCAGCAACTCTTTTGCATTGTTTTCAACATACTTTTAAATATTGCCTGATATTCTCTACCTCATTCCCACAGAACAAAGTAGGTAGAAACATGTTTCCATACACCGTGATTTTTGCTTCTTTCAGTAAATATTAATTCATTGTAACAGAACACATCCTTTCCATTATTGTCAACATTCCCATATATTAATTTTTCACCATTTGCCATTTTCAATAAACGTTCTACCAATATATGCAGGTTCAGCAAATTGTTCTAATTTTTGCTATTTATTTATAACTCGCCATTGTTCATATTGTTTTCACTATCAAATACAACTATTTTGATCTGATAGATTAATTTTCAGATTTACAGCCATCACTGTATGATGCAGGCTGTCTAATACACATTGCAATATAGATAACAACAGTCTCCTCTGCATAAAAAGTGTACTCATATTCACACCACTAATCAACAAATCTCTAATATCATCACTACAGTTGCTAATACATTTGTCCAAAAATCAAGAAAATAAGTGGGCATCACATGTACTTGATCTATTGCCTACTCAATGCTGAATCATTTGCTAAATATAATATTTATATTTATTTAGGCAGAGGTTTGTTCTCTGAGCTTGCTGCTTTGCTCCTGGATATTCCATTACCACACCAGGTAACATCTTTTGGGTAAAGTGTCTTGTTCGTTTATATAGAACCCTAGTGGTTGGTTGGTCTTGTGACTGGTTGAGTCACAAGGCTGACTGAGTCACAAGGCTGATTGAGTCACAAGGCTGATTGAATCACAAGGCTGATTTCTGGTCTTGTGACTTTTGGTTGTTTTGCTGTGAGGTGTGAAATTCAACTGGTATGGGGTGGTGTTCACTTCTGTCAACGGTTGGTGGTTTGAAGGGTCTACTACTTCCTTCTCATTGCTTTTACATTTCTCCAAAAATACATTAAGCAACTAAATATCCAACCATCAATCGATGACAGAGGGAGAGGGAGCCACCACAAAGAAGGCCCTTCTTCTCGGTACCACCAGGAGTATTTCCCTGGGGAATGGGACCTGCAACTTTCCTTGCCTCCCCGCTCTAGTGGGTCAGGAAGATGCGACTAGCAAGAGATGGTCCCTCAGATAACCTGGTCTCAGGCCAGGAAGGTCTTTAAAGGTGACAATGAGCACCTTGAATTGTACCTGGAAGCAAATCAGCAACCAATGCAGCTTCTGCAGGATAGGTGATACATGTACATACTGAGGTCTGCACAAAACTATGCGGGTTGTTGTATTTTGCACCAACTGGCACTTCTGCATGCTCTTCAAGGGCAGCCCCATGTAGAGCATGTTGCAATAGTCAAGAGGGGAAGTGACTAAGGAATAAGTGACCATGAATTGGGATTCTTAGTCCAGGAAAGGGCATAACTGGTGCACAACCTGCAATTGTGCAAAGGCCCTCCTGGTCACAACTGCCATCTTCTCTTTGAGCAGGAGTCGCAAGTTCAGGAGAACCCCCAGATCATGTACAGGGTTTGTTTAGGGTAGTGCCACCCCATCCAAGACCAATGGTGACAAAACTCCATGAGCCAAAGAACCCCAAACCCAGAGCCACTTAGTCTTGCCATAGTTCAACCCATTGCTCCCCATCCAGCCCCTAACAGTCTCTAGGCACTGTGAGGGGGAGGACATGGCATCACTTAATTCACCACAGCCTGAGACATACAGCTGAGTTGTATTTTCCCCCTGACATTTATAACATTCTGTTCAATTTCACTCTTTGACATATCACTATCATTCCCACATGATTCTATAAGTTTCTCCTTCCCACAGACCTTTTCATTTAATCACTTTTCTTTTTAATTCCTTTCACTCTGCTGGAGACTTCTTGCTTAGCCCTCTTTACCCACATTTAAAACTGTATTTTATTTCCATCATGCTCTGAAGCTCCACTCTTGACATTACCAAATAACAATTATCCCACACTCAGAATTTCTCATTACCTTTCTGTAATTTTCAGTCTTTCATTATACAATACACTTAAATCACTTGTGCTTTTAGAAATATAAATAGATTTATGGTTGAACTACATACTTGAAATAAACAGGTCTTTTTCTAAATGAATACTGACCAGTCACTACATTCATTCTTACTGATTTTGAAACATCTAACTGGTCTGGTAACTTTTCTATTTTCACTTATCAAGTTCATAACCATTCATTCATATCACCTATTTGTATTTTTATCTCCTTGGATCATATCATTCAAATTATTACACAACTTTGATGAGAAATCAACTGGTTCTTTCCTTATCAGAATTTACTGAAGTTTAACATGGAACTATCATCAACTCATGTATTCTTACTTTGCTCTG
This sequence comes from Laticauda laticaudata, assembly GCA_004320025.1. Classification (NCBI taxonomy): domain Eukaryota; kingdom Metazoa; phylum Chordata; class Lepidosauria; order Squamata; family Elapidae; genus Laticauda; species Laticauda laticaudata. Next base: position 18,410 of record BHFT01012274.1, read on the forward strand.
TACCCATAACAGTCTACACATATAACAATATCCTAGGAATATTGACTTCAGAAGAAGCATTACTCTACAAACAGGCAAATAGCTAATTGCTGAAGAGAAGAGCAGTAAGGATCATGATTTACTGCATTCCAACTTTTTAAATGGCTATTATGCCAGAAATGAAGAAAGGGGTAATCTGAAGAATTGTTTAATCTGCTTTAAATGCAGGTTGTCTAGCTATACAAATCAAACTCGCTGAGGAAGTTTATCTTGTGATGTTGCAAATGAATGAATAAAGCTGTTTTACAAGATGGTCCTTGGGTACTGTGGTTTGTCTGTTTAATCTTGAGAACCCCTGCTAAATCTCCTCACAACAAAGACAACTTTATTTTTATTATTATTTTGAAAATACTAAAATACAACTACTTATGATTTTATTTATCCTGGTATTCATTCAAAATTAATGGACTTGATGGGTAAACTGCAACAAAAGTGCATGCTTATCAGAATATATGAGCCAGTGTAAACCACAATGCCACTTGAAATTTGATTGAATTAGAGGACTTTGAAAAGTGTTATAATTATTTGAAAAGTATTGTTCAAATTCATTTTATGAGCACAAATATTCAATAGGTTGCTTTCTAGCCTCCAGAACTGATCATGAAGAAGAATAAAAATGGCAGTTAGTTGAGAATATTCAAATTGTTGACAAAGACTGGTTAGTAGGAACTTATGTTGTGACAGTATTCAGCAAATGTCACTGGTTTCTGGACAATTTTTGATCAAACTCAGAAAAATGTCAGATTCAAGAATATATGTAGTTGTGGAATTCCTGCCCATAGACCAAACGTCTTCGGTATCTTAAGTAATAACAATAGTACTTAGACTTATACACTACTTCACGGTGCTTTACAGCCCTCTCTAAGAGTCATAATGCCATAATTTCTCTTCTCAGCTTTTTTTTATGTGCAGAAGAAACTTCTTGCATTTAGGGGAAAAGGTATATCTTTCTCAATGAACCTGCTGAGTTTGGAATTACAAGAAATAAATATAATATATCTGAAAAACATAAGATTGGCAAGACTACTTTAAAAGATCAAACCTGGCCTCTTATTCTACTTCTGCCAGTCAAAAAATGAGATAGATAAAGAAATAGTTGTATTCATTTGTAATGATTTGATTGTCTTATTTGATTACGAGAAGTGGAATATCCATGACATCCAGAGTTCATAAAGAGGAACTTAAAGAATACCAAGAATATTTTCTTTATATATACATTTGCACAAGTAGTTGAATTACCATCAGCCACTTCCTTGACATAGATGACATTAAGCTGTATGCTAAGCATGAATAAACACTAGGCAGGACAAAAGATGCAGATTTTGCAAACAGACAATCCAACACATAGTGGCAGAGTGAAAGATGTAGCCAGGAGCTGCATATATTGAATGGCACAACCAAGGAGCTGGCATTATATACAGGAACATCTGCTAAATATATGGGGTCTCCCATCTAGATGGGAGATTCCACAGAGGATTGTGGAGAATAACCTGGCTAAGATAATGTGTGAATTCCAGATCCAGACAGGCAGGCAGGTATTAGTCATTTAACCAGACATTGAGATAGTAGATATGGACCAGAAGTCAGCAGGGGTGATAGAAGTAGCAGTGCCAAATGACAACAAGATCCACCAGGAGTATGAGAAGCTGGAGAAGTACCATGACCTAAATAGATATGGAAAATAAAGGCCAAAATGGTCCCAGTGGTGGCAGGACCACTTGGGAATGTGACTCCTAGGCCGGGATAGTAACTCCAACAGATCCCAGGAACACCATCAAGACTTTCTCCTCAGAGAGAATGCAGGCTAGGAACAGTAAAGCTATTGCACAGAACTCAAATTCCAAGGTCTCTGATGGAGAACCCAAGATTGAGGAAGGCACATACCACCCATAGGATTGAGAAAGTGAGTGTGTGTATGTGTATGAATAATACAAGCTGTTCTGAAGTAACATATGGTTACTTGCCTATTAGAGTGGCTTGTGCGTGGTACAATATAAACCCATGGAATTTATATATGCAGAGGCAGATGAACAATTATTATAATGTGGGTTCTAATAATCCTAGCCTCCCCACAAACATATGTTAAGAAGTATAGTAATTTTCTGATAATTGTACAGGGGAAACGGTATAATAACTAACATTGTACTGGTCAAATTGCTTTTAAATAAACATCCATTAGCTCTGTTAAAATCACTATCATCCTTTGGCCTATTCATCTCAAATGCCTTCAGTAACAGGGCTTAGAAAAAATGGTCTAGATAAGATTCCTTTTGGGACCTTCCTGAAAACAAATACTATGGTGATGATGATGAATTACCATGATGATGTGTTTAGTATACAATTTACCATTCTTTTTGAGCAAACATATAAGATGGCTTGAAAGAAATCTCTTTTTTAAATAAACTTCTCAGCTCACGTATAACCACAAGGAATGGAAAAAGAAGGAAAAAATGGCAGCCAGTCATGATACATATAAAACAAGACTAAAAAGAGCTTTGAGAGCACCATTACACCACCACAGCTGCCATCTTTATTTATTTTTTTTACCATAACTTAGGATTCTGTGCCCCAGTTGGGGGTTTCCAACTAAATCAAAGCTGAATTTAGTGATTAAAGATATTAGAAAAAGATTGATAAAGGAGAAAAATTGATTTTGTATTTGTAAAAAAAGTAAATGAGGATTAAGAAAAAAGGTTTTTTTTTTGTTTGAACAGAATAAGTTTCTGATTTGCTCATGCCCATATCTCATTACCCTATCCCCATGTAGCTCACAAGAGTGCCAAAAAGATGCCTCCACGGCCCTTGACCTCAAAAAGAATATGGATCTTCTTAGATGCTCAGTATATGGAGAATTTGGCCCAAACTAATTTTAAACATATAATTCACCTAAAAATCTTGGTTTACATTTGCATATTATTGAAGTATGTTTACATGGGATCAGCTCATCAATTCTTTTGATTCTTTTAGGCTGTTCAAGATCTCTGAGAGGGATCTCAATTGATTATTTTGACTGGTGATTATGCTCGAGACTTTTTGTTTTACATTGGTAAGGGTAATGACCCCTCACTTTTTATTAATTAAAGTACAACCTTTTTTGTAGAATCCTTCCCCCTTCCCATCCCTCTGCAAGATTAGTGAGATTTCTTCAAGGGACACTACAAACCCAATTCTAATCTGGAATCTCAACACTGACCTGCAGCAGTAACTTGATCCATATGGTTATAAAGGGAATCAGGTTAAACCACCAGCTCCACTGGTCCTAAGCTTTTTGGAAGAGCATGGAGGCGGGGTTACTAAATGTGATCTATTTTCACTGCAAAAGGACTATTTTCAGAGACCTCTGCTAGGCCCCATCAGCACCTCCTTCCTCCTGCTGATGGAAAGAGCGAGCAGACGCTGGAGGCTTTTGTTGATTGATCGGAGGGGAGAGCAAATGCTTCAGCTAGGCTGTACCAGTGCAGAAGAGCTTTGCCTGTCACCAGATATTTCAACAATAGATCACTTGGATTTACTTTTTCATGACATTGTAAAGCTGGGTCTGTCAACAGCTTGGCTGTGGCACTGATGAAACATCACCCACAAACAAAGACACAACAGGAGAGACATGTCAGGTGCTAATTCTCTGAGACTCATCCAAGTTGCGCACAGTTTTCACAAGAGGTAACATTTAGCAAGATCTGCTAGACACCTGACCTTAATTGAATACATACAGCAGTCCTGCTACTTCAGTTGAGAGGAGACACATATATTGTTGGGGTTATGGTTCATTTGTCCCTTAGTATGTGGTATTTGGATCTAATTTTGTGTGGTGCGCCTCTCAGTCTCTGAGAGTTGATCTATATTATAAAAATTCAAATAAATGCAATGTTCAGATACCCCAACAGTTTCCTTTCCCTCGAGTCTCTGCTGTTGAACCAAATGAAACAAGCCCCGTATTAATAAATCCAGCTTGGCACATTTAATCTTCAAAGAACTTTACAAATATTAATATTATTAATTTCTTTTCAACAAGTCCTAGAAGGTAAGTGCAAAATTAAAACAGAGAGCCATACTGAGACTTCTGGAACGAGTCTGAATTATATTATTATTAGTTCTAATAATATGAATTTATTTATATGTATGGCTGTAGGTACATATATATGTATGTATGTAGCATGTCTATATGTGCTGTATGTATCTGTACACTTTTGAGAGCAAGCAACAGAATTTCATTTTTAATATGTGCCAGTGTGTCCACAGTGCATAATGACAAAAAAGGTTATCTATCTAATTGATGAAATACTAGTTCTGTCATTAACAGAAATAAGAGAATAGCAGAGTTGGAAGGGACCTTATAGGTCTTCTATTTTTTTAGTCCAATACGCTGCTCAAGCAGGAAACCTTAGACCATTTCAGACAAATGGTTGTCCAATCTCTTCTTAAAAACCTTCAAAGCTAGATTACTCACAACTTCTCGAGGCAAGTTGTTCTCCTGATTAAGCTGGCAGGAAATTTCTTCTTAGTTCTAAGTTGCTTCTCTCCTTGATTCAGGAGTGGGATGCTACTGGTTCTGCCCGGTTCTAAAGAACTGGTAGCTCTGTGTTTGCTGTTGTTTGGCCTGCCCGCCCAGACTCTTACCTGTCCTTTATTTCCTGCTTTTTCAACCTCAGCTGTTTTGTGCAACAGAGGCACAAAATGTGCGTCAGGCACAAAATGTAGTCACCAAACATAGGTTGAACCCCTCTTTTTTTGGCAACTCCTTAGATATTGGAACACTGCTATCATATCACCCCTAGTCCTTTTTTTTTTTCCCATTAAACTAGACATATTCAATTCCTGCAACAGTTCTTCATATGTTTTATCCTCCGGCCCTCTAATCATCTTTCTAGAGCAGGGGAGTCAAACACATGGCCTGCAGACCGGATCCAGCCCATAATAGGCCACAGAGTTGGCCTGCGGGCTGTCCTGGAGATGGGGAGAGACCAATCTCTTCTGCCCCAGGCCCTGCCACACCCACCCAGTCAGCTGCAATGACCAGGTCATACCCACCCCAGCCTCCCAAGGGCAAACACAATCCCAATGTGGTCCATGATGGGATCAAGTTTGATATCCCTGTTCTAGAGTTTTAACATTTTTTTTTATATTGTGGTGACCAAAACTGGATGCAATATTCAAGTGTAGCTTCATCAAGGCATTATAAGGTGGTATTAGCACTTCACATGATCTTGATTCCTTGATGACCAAGCTCAGTCCAAAGGAAGAATCAAGTGTGTCATCAGTTTGGAGTCTCTTTACACTCACAAGTGGTGTAAAGCCAGCACATCTTGATTTCAGTTGACTCTTATCTACTACTAATTTGCTTTAATAGTTCAGATTCTTGTATGGAATAAACATATACTCATTGAACAGCCTTGGTTCCTCATTTCTTATGCCTGATAAACAGAAGACATAATGGATGGGAGCTTATCAAAGAAAGATACAACCAAGAATTAAGGAGAAGTTTCCTGTCAGTGAGAATAATTAATCAGTGAAATGGCTTGCTTCCAGAAGCTGTGGATACTCCATCACTGGAGGTATTTAAGAAGATATTGGATAGTCATTTGTCTGGAATGTTAGAGGATCTTCTGTTTGAGCAGGTGCTTGGATTAGAAGACCTCCAGGGTCCCTTCTGACTTTGTTATTCTGTACTTCTATAAATGTATAGTATCTGTACAACAGGAAAACCAGTTCCCAAAGTTTCCACTCTGTGCATACTACAGTATACTGATTAACCTTGTCTTCAGAAATGATGAAAATGATTCATAGTGAGCCTCCAACCTCCAACATTTTGATTAACAAGATGTACACAGTTTGGGAAAGTATCACTGGCATGTTCTGTGCAAATGCAATGAAGAAAATAAGCAGGCAACCTTTATTGTATCCATTGTCATAGAGTAGGATTCCAGATGGACCTTTAAAAAGGCTGGTTCTGTTTTTCCCTGGATTCCTTATCAAATGCAAGTTTCCTTCCAGTACCTTCATTTCACACCACTGTCTTTAAAAACCTTTATTTGGAAATATGCCCAAATAAATTATATTTACTCAAACTTACTATCAGGGTTACAGAATAACATGCTTTCCAAAACTGACACTTACTTCAGCTAAACATGTTTTTATATGGTCTAAATACCTTAGAGCTGCCCTTTTTTCCCCATTTTGTCAAATAAAAACATTTCAGGATATTTGGCTTTCCATAAGTGTAATCTCTTCCTCCACAATGTGCCAACATGCTCCTATGTAGCTCACTTGGAACAGAATTTGGTAGAACATATTCTTACTAGAAGTCAAAAGAGTCATCAAACTGTACCAATAACAACTCCCAAAACCAGGAAAAACTGATTACCCATAACAATAAAGAAGCTTCAATCCAAAAAGAGATCACTTTGACAAAAAAACAAATCTGGTCACATTGCCAACTTCAAAAGCCTATACAAAAATTTATGCCACCAGATAAAAACTTAATGCACTAATTATCACATTAAACAAGAGGAAAACCTTCCACACACAAATTCCACCCATGCTTTCTACAATTTTGTAAACAACAAACTAAAAGACTCAAGGTCCATTCCACCCCTGAAAGAACCTAATGGCAAAGACTGCAACAAAGACACCATCAAAGCCAACCGCTTTAACACATTCTTTGGCTCAGTATTTATAAACAACAATGGATCAAGCCCAGTACTTCCTAGTTGAACCACAGACAACTACAGTGATCTAATACATATCGATTTTACAGAAGACAATGGTCAAAAAGTACTACGCAATCTAAAACCATCCCAATCTATTGGACCCGACGGAATATGTGCCTACTTCTTAAAAAAGCTATCCACTGCTGAGGGCTTTTGGTTTGAGCCACTTCAGCAACAGACCGAAATCCGCGATCGTGCGCGGTTTCGATCTATGCTCAACGCCAGAGCGCCCCGAGCTGGCTGGTTTTGGGGCTAAGCCACCCCATAGAGGTGGTGAAGAAAGGGGAGACTGCCAGCAGGGTCAAGGAGAGCTGCATCTCTCTTCCCCAGCTAGCCATTACTCCCTTTCCTGAAGGTGGTTGCAGCGGTGGTCAAAAATGGCCACCTCAAAGAAGAACTGAACTGGAAAAGAATGTGCAGGAGGAAGATAAGAAGAGAAAGTTTTGGTCGGCTGGGTTAAACCGAAAAGGCAACAATGTAAAGCACCCTGGAATTTAAATTAAAAAACATTGTTCCCAAAGAAGACTTTGAAGCTGTGAAGGAGAGAGAGAAGGCAAAGGATTAGGTTTTTTTTCTTCCCTTCCTTATACTGACAGCTAAGAGACTTAAGCAAGAAATTGAAAAAAAATCCATTTTGACATTAATAGGCATCTAAGCTGAAAATAAAAGTCAAGGGGATAATAAAGATTTCTGGAAATTTAAAAGTTTTTTAAAAGCAGGAAAGTAGAAAAAAAACAATAAAAGGGTAGGAGCTGGAAAAATGGAGGAGACTGCCTGCAACTAAGGAATTGAACTGTAATGAAAAGGAACTTACAGTGAAATTTTATGGGCCTGTCACATAGGCCGACGGATGCAAAATGTATGTAAAAAGGACACAGCGGACGAGAAAATGTTCCATCC
>BHFT01012278.1:0-27035 GCA_004320025.1 Laticauda laticaudata
TGTCGTTTCTTTCTCCTTTCGCTCCCTATCATGAGGTGCCCATCTAATGCGGGATAGCAGATACCGCAATCCAGCACTGTTCCTTCTGCTCAAAAGTCATTCTTATGACTTCATGTCAAAAGCTACCTGGCTTATTATTAGAAACAGAAAAAGGCTCTTTTAAAAAATTGAGTAACATGACAACTTACTAATTTTTCTAGACCACCATTTACCCAAAAGAATCCACAAGGGAGTGTTTTTGCCTGGGGTTAAGGTTAGGGTTAGAGTTGGAGTTAGGTCAGTCACCCCCAAAGCATTGAATAAATCAAAGCAATATTAACAAGCAATAAGCAACAGAATAAAAATAATTCTTGCATTTCTGAAAGAAGGAGAAGGCATCCCAGGGCAAATACAACACAACTAACAAAAAGGTCCTGTTTTTCATCACTTCTAATCCAGGCAAGTTCCATTTGCTGGTGAACCAGCAGAAGGATTCTGAACTTATCCATGTAGGTATCTGACTAAGTTACAGATAAGCAAGTACAATATAGATCAAAGTTCATACTTTCAGCCAATACTCTTTTACTACCTTAGCTTTTAAAAATACATAATGGCTGCTGTTTGCATGCAACTTTCAATTGCCATGTTTTAATTTAATTTAATTCAGTCTAATTTAATTGGAGAGTGTTTGCAGATTTTTAATTAGGGAAAGATGAACCCTATCAGATTTCATTTGATGTAAACATCTAAGCCACTGAGAAGTCCAGTGGAAACTGAACACCTAAATTTGCTCCTAATGGAATTCCTGCTTGAATACTTTTACTGCTCTACTTTTTTGTTGTTGTGCTTTGGGTTTGTGGTGTTCCTTAAATTTCATTGTTAATTACATGAAAAAATAGAAGGGTTGGAGGGGAAAACGAACTTTTTGAGATTGGGATAAAAAATAGTCAATAAGTTTTAAAAGAAAATTGAAGCAAGAGAATTCTAATGAAATCTTGTTTCTTGGGGTTTGGATATCTGTCTCTATTCAGTGATATATAGCAAAAATCATGTCTTGGCTTAAAATGACATTATAGCATAAGCAGAAGTCATTTCTGCTCAGATTCCTATCCAGTTTCTATAGAGTCTACTACTTAGCTGATATCTTTCCACTTCAGATAGCTCCCACAAAGATCTGGATGACTGCCACCAGAGGTTTCTCCTGAGATGAAATTCCTCTGGGCAGGTCATGTGGTCTTCTGGATTATCCCTTAATTTGAGGGACAGTGATATAGGAATCAAAATACTGCAATACAAAAAGAGAATGGGAAAGAGCTAGGGATGAAATTATTTCCGCCATGCTCCATGTAAAAGCTAGCTTGGTGCAGTGGTTGAAGCACCAGGTTAGACACAAGGATTTCCATTCCACCTTAGACACAAAACCAGTTTGGGAGGGGAAGACAGGACTTTAAGCCAGTCACTTTTCCTCAGCCCTAGGAAGGAGACAATGGCAAACTACTTTTAAAAAAATCTTGTGGTGGGAGTCAACATTTTTTACTACCAGTTCTGTGGGCGTGGCTTGGTGGGCATGCCAGAGGAAGGATACTGTAAAATCTCCAATCAGAGGTGGGTTTTGCCCATTTTCTGAACTACTCAAAATTTCCGCTACCAGTTCTCCAGAACTGGTGAGAACCTGCTGAATACCACCTCTGCAGACAATGTGCATATTTATAGTTAATCTACCAAGTCTGGTATATAAAAGGAAAAAAACTTCAGCATGGCTGGTGTTTTTTTCAAAACTGCAATGACTCTACTTTTCTTTCATGTACCTATGACTTTCCATAGCATCACCGACTTCCTTTTCTTGAATTTCATCACATTCATGTAGCAGCTTATCTTGTTAGTAGGTATATTTACCATGAAAATGACACCACACATTTAAAGTAACTTTATTTTAAACCTTCCAGAATTTCTATATGCTAGCTCATTCTCTTTAAAAAATAAAATGCATAATTCTTTCTGATATATTATTTCTGGAATAATTTTCCTATATTACATGACTGGGTCCTGTTTTATTTAAAACCTAAGTAAGTGTCAAAAACAATAATGTACTTCATTAATTATTGTCTACCTCTAGAAATATAATTTATGGAACATTCATGTAAAATAATTTAATTATGCCCATATAGCCTTTACAGCAAAAATGGGCATGTTCCAAGCTTCTGCTGTAACTATTAAAAAGACTACATCTATCATTTATCACAGTGGATGTAATTTGACATAAAATAATGACATCTTTCTACTTATTAATCCCAGAAATAAAGGACTGGTGACTCAGATCCACATATAAGCAAATGTGTATTTTCCCCATGGGTAATTAAAATATTCTTTATTTGTATGCATTTGTTGCTATGACCAGTCAGGAAAGAAATTGGCTGTAGTTACTGGAAACAGCAGGTCAGCTCTCAACTGAGGACAGCCTGAGAGGCACTACATGGAAAGTTCTATTGACTTCATAAGAACTTCTATGGCTATGTTGTAGTCATGTAACAAATATTACTATACTGTCAAATGCCAGCCACTGAGTCTAAAAGCCAGGTGGATCAAGGATTATAGCATCCTCAAAGTGGGAAAAATAATTTGATATACCCAGCATGCCAATATGCTGCTATGGTTTTCTTCTGTAATAGGCTCACTATTCATAAGTGATGGATGTTATGCAGAATTCCCCTTTCTTCTTTCAACTGTACCAAGGAAAGTATGTTTCTTAAATTTAGATTTATTTTACGATAAAAATGACACCTTAAAATATATATTTTTCTGCACCATTAATTCCAAGTTAGTGACTACACTATAAAAAATATACTAACCATATCTGTCGTATGATAGGTTTTTCCATACGTTCAATATAGCAAGGTGCATTTAAGCACTTTTTAAAATACTATTGTATCTGAGCATAGTGGAGATACATTTTTATAGTATCTAGCTTTACAAACTAATTGAACATCCTTCTGTTTAACAAGAAAAGTATATCACGCATAGTGATAAGATACGCTTTAACTTTAATACCCTTTTTGATTATGCAGGCACCTGCATAATTTTCTAATTAATAATGAAAAAGACCTGGGTGTATCTACAGCCTTCTTTGGAAGACTGTATATTTTTCGAGATGTGTTTTTGTTCTTTATGATTTTGTTGTTATAAAATTCAAAGCTGCCATTTATTAATGAATGTACTGAAAAAGAGAGATACAAACATCTTGCCTTTATGTAAGATTTGTTCCATCTGATGTATATATTCCAGGAAAGGAAAATAATGAAGACTCCAACCTTAGCAAACTACCTAGGCTGTAGGGGCAGCGTATGATATAGGATAACAACTGCATCATGAAACACATTGGATTATATAAATTGCCCTGACTTTTATGTTAAAACCTTGCTGGCCTCTCCATAAGTGTCTTTCAATAACCATATAGAAGAAATAAAAATAGAATAAAATTTTTCACAAAGAAACATTGCTATAGAAGTTAAATGTCACCTGTACTTTTGGATCTGATTTTCCAAAAGAACAGGTTGCTTTGGTGACAAATATAGTATTTTGTATACCCTCAGGCTTGACTATTTTTAATAGTATGAAAAAAAGAAAGAACTTTTCTGCATCTGTAGTAGAAGAATGGCAGTCAGGCCGAGGTGAGGTGATTTGAGGTGAGGCTCCTCATTTCCTTCTCCCTCAACCTATGGGTGCCAATTTCAGCCTATTGGTTCGGTCCTCCACAATAGTCCCAATTTCCGATGTGGCCTATTGAAAAAATTAATTGCCTTCCCCTGTTGTAGACAGTAATAACACTCTTACATTTTTCAGGTGTCACTGTTGACAATGGTTCAGGCTGTCTTTTCAGTTCTGGGGAGATAAGATGGTCTTCTCCATCACAACAGGAAAGCATCACATGGTTGCAAGGATAGCCAAGATTTGGGTTCGACTCACAGGTTTCACCCTCATTTTTTACTTGTTGTCCCAGCATGCAGCAGTCACAACATTGCTGAAAGAGAAAGGTGCCATTAGCATAGCAATTTTGTTTCTGTAACTTAGTACGAGTAAAATGCTTTAAGCTGATTGAAATGTATGAATACTAAAAAGTGCTACTGTGTGGCTGTATTATGAACACTGTTCTCACAAACTCATTGAGAATCCATAGGGATTTTCAATTAATTTATAAATTTATTTCTGAATCACCTTTCCAGCCAAAGAGAAGCCAGTGTGACAGAGAATCTAATTGTCAGGATTCCAGCCATCGCTCTAATTAAATCATGATTCTGGAGCCAAACTTCAAAAAACTTCAAAGGATTCATTAGAGGCAATGTACTGGCACTACCCTGTATGAAGCCAACTCTGGCAGACATAATTACAGTCACCTATGACCCTGTTTCCACATCCCCCTGGATGCCTCATAAACCAGATTCTCCAAATGAGTACATTCACAGGCTATGTGTCATCATTCACCGTTGCAAAACTCCGGTATTTTAGTGACAATCTTTTAAAGATAAGATTTGGAATGTACTTTTGCTTTCAACTGCTCTTCCAGATTTCCTTCCTCCCCCCCTTTTTTATGGCAACTACTAAAACAGGCATAGGAATGTTTTATGAATTGACACTAATATTATTTACAGAATCTAATACTATTTTCATATTTGCAAAGTGCCAAAATTAAGTACTTCAAAATCATAATTAAAAAAAACACTCAGAAGTCAGAAGAAATAATCCGTCTTATTTTTATAATACACCTTTTTATAATTCACCTAAAAATAAACAAAGAACTTAGTCCAGTCTTAGAAAGTTCCAGAACTGACCACAAATCAAACTTTATTTTGTGTTTGACCAACCCAGCTTTTCTAGATGGAGGAACATAAAGAAGAGCCATAAAGCAGGTCTTAAGCCCGACATGGCAAATCTACAGTTTTCACAAAGCCCTCAAAGTCATTCTGAAGCTTTGGGATCCTTGACATTACAATGTTTAGATGTAGAAATTATCACAGGTAGTCCTCAATTACTACCACAATTGGGGCCAACATTTCCATTGCCAGGCAAGGGAGTTGTTAAAGGGAATTTTGCCCCATTTTATGATCCTTTTTTGCTACATTGTTAAATGAATCACTGTAGTTAGGTGAATCATGTGGTTGTTAAGCAAATCTAGCTTCCCCCATTGACTCTGTTTGTTGGAAGCCAGTTGGGAAGATGAGTTGGGAATGATGATCATTTGATCCTAGGATTGTGCAACTGTCATAAATACATGCCAGTTGCCTAGCATCTGAATTTTGATCATGTGGACCATGGAGATGCTACAATGGTCACAAGTGTGAAAATAGGTTATAAGCAGGGGTGGGATTCTACCAGTTCACACCTATTTGCTAGAACCTGTTGTAAACATTCTAAGCAGTTTGCAGAACCAGTTGTAAGAAGAAATTACTGTCCTAATCCTGTAAGGAAGGCAGGAAGGAAACATTCTGGTGTTGCTTACAGAAACTGCCTCTNTTCCTATCTCTGGAACTTCTCTGGAGGTTTTTTATCTCCTTTACTGGTACTTTGCTTGTGTGGAGTGACCATTCAAAGTTACAATGGCACAGAAAAAAGTGACTTATGACCATTTTTCACACTTACAACAGTTGCAGCATCCCCACAGTCATCATAGGCCAGGCGAGGAGATGTGTTTCTCGATGTGAGTGATATTGAGTTGGCCACGCCCAGCCAATAACATGACCACCAAGCCATGACCACCCAGTCACCTGACCATCAAGCCAAGCCCACCACTTAAGCCACGCCCACAGAACCGGTTGTTAAAAATTTGAATCCCACCCCTGGTTATAAGCAGTGGTGGGATTCAAATATTTTTGCCACTGGTTTGGTGGGTGTCGCTTGGTGGGCGTGCTTTGTGTGCACATGCATGCCAAATGCGCACTTTGTGCAGGCACTGAGGCATTTGTGCAGGCATTCTATCTTGCCTCCTGCAAGCCTGCACAATGTTGGTCACTTCAGCAGCTGCTGCGCGAAGTGACACATTCTGAGTGCATTCTGTGCCACACAAAGCAGCTGTGCTTCAAATTCAGGGGATAAAGGTGAGTTTGGGAGCCCAGGTGGGCAGGTGGGCCCAACAGCAGATCAGTGGAGAGAACTGGTTCAGTCTCCACTGCTCATTGCTGCTACTGGCTTGCCAGAACCGGGCCAAACTGGTAGAATAGCACCACTGAACATCAGTCACTTTTTTTAGTGCTGTTGTAATTTCGTAGGGTCACTAAATGAATGGTTGTTAGTTGAGGATTACTTGTATATTATTATATAAATAACAACATGAAGGGACAGCTGTCAGTTCTTTAGTGCAATTAGCCTTCATATGCAACAAGTTCACCCCAAAAATCTAGGAGGTCATAATGTATCAAGGTAAAATATGCATGGATTCCAGCAGTGTGGTCTTTTGCAATTGACAAAAGGAAACTCTGTCAATATGCAGATTGTTTAAATGCTGTCCAAGAATTTTTCATCCAGTGTGCAAATGGGGTCACCATAGGCAGTTTACGTCATAATCTTTTAACTTTGATTTTCAGATCTTTGGGACTTTCTCCAATTCTTTGTCTTCTATACCACTATACTTCTATTCTACTATCCCCTAGCATTGCCACATCAATTATCCACATATTATTCTTTTCAATCACATTTAAATCTCATTTGTTATGAGCCAAGACTTTATCAGGTTATATTGTATTACAGTCTGCACATTTTAACCACTTTTTCAACTGTACCTTCCTACCAGTTTTCATTACATTTTACAGATGTCCCAGTGAATCATTTTGGCAACTGGTTATGTCATTGTTTATAATTAGCTTGTGTAATCTTCTTGCAATGAGCCAAATACATGATTTATTGGTTCTTCTGTTTCCTTAATAATCTGCACTTTGGATCATTTGATGATTTTTTTAAAAAAATCTGGCCTTGACTGAATTGGTTGAATAGCTTGCTCTCCAGCAGCCAAAATCAAACCTCCAGTTTCTTTTTTTAATGCTCCAGTTGTAAGCCATTGCCAGGTTTTATCTTTATCCATTTTCCCTTTCTCTTGTAGAAAATTATCAGGTAATTCTTTTCCTTGTCAGTATTCTGTTGTTGGTTTACATCAGGGGCATCAAGGCCAGCAGGCCGGATTCGGACTATGGGGTGCTTAAATCTGGCCCACAAGATTGGAAATATCAAAGGGATACCCAGCGGTGCTTCAGAGGCCCTGGAGAGCCCCTGGGAGGCCCATTTTTGGCCTCCCTGGTCTTCAGAAGTACTCTGCCGGCCAAAAATGGCCATTGGCATGCAAAGAAGAGAAGGGAAAAAGCACACCTTGAGCCTTTGATAAATGCCTACCATAAGCAACCTCCCCCCTGGCCACCAAGGTCAAACACAACCTCAATGAAATTGAGTTTGACACCTCTGATTTACAGCATTATTTCAGTATTCATATTTTGTTTCCCATGCATTCAGTAAATTCCAATTTTTAAACTGCATCAATGTTTGTTCTTAGCTGTCTTTTACATAATCAACCAATGCATTCTTTTCTTCAACAGTTTGTTTCACTTAAAGTAAACTTCTGTGTACATTTCTACAGGCAAGTGTAACCCAGCAATATCACTATAGAGGAATGCTACATAGTGAATAGTTATCAGGTTTTTTAGTATAAACTATCCAGTTTAGTTTCTGTCCAGTTAATAATTCCAAGAGTGCATCATATTAAGGGTATGGGCAAGTTACTGATGGCTTTGATGGTATTCTCACCACTCATTTTTGTCTTAAGTTTTGTTTTCAATCTTTGGATGTGTTCTTTGTTCACACTGCAAAATGCCTAATTATGTGTAGGCTTCATCCAGATGGTTCTTAATGGAATGGTCACTTGGCATTTAAAATTGATTATTTTACCCCAATTTATTGCTAATATAGCATATTTTTTCAAGACCAAATTCCAGTGCTAAAATTTTTTACACTGTTTGTCAATGGCTGGATTTCAATTTCTGATTATCCACAAAGCTTCAGATCGTCCATATAATTTTGACATTTTATTAGCATTTTTTTTTTTTTGCTGTTTGACAGCTCTAAGGAAGCTGCACTGAGCCTCTGGTGGGCTTTCTTGTACCTAATCTGGTTAAAATGTATTGTTCAAACAGCAGTCCTCAAAACTCCTGCCATTCATGGTCATATTTTATATGAAGAGAAGCAATTTTTCGAATTCCCTGCCTTAACTGATTCTTGGTTTCATTTTGTCCATATCAGAAAATCATATTCAAATCATATTTCATAT
The DNA here is from genome assembly GCA_004320025.1 of Laticauda laticaudata. NCBI lineage: Eukaryota > Metazoa > Chordata > Lepidosauria > Squamata > Elapidae > Laticauda > Laticauda laticaudata. The sequence continues at coordinate 8,282 of BHFT01012278.1, forward strand.
TTAAAAACTTTTTTTAAAAGAACCACATAGATAATCTTTTATGTCATGTGCAAAATTAATACAATTGTAGTTAGACATAATGGGAATTGAGCCTCATGGCTTGTATCAAGGATTCATATGCTATTTCTTCTTCAATGGCTTGTATAGATCTAGGATTTTTCTTTCTCAAGCAACAACATGATTGCTTTATACTGAATTTCCCAAGCCATCAGAGATCATCCACAAATTCAGTCAATTGCCTTGGAGCTCTATTCAAGCATGAACCCTGACAGCAATAAGGCCAGCAATCTTTTCCATGAGCTTTTTCAAAATGCAAGGTTGGAGGTGGATGAATATTGTCAGGTAAAGCTTGTCCCAGTAATGGCATCTTGAGAAGTCACTGATTTCTAAAGAGCAGGCTGAACCCCCTCCCTCTTCTTACCCCACTTGAACCCTGCTGCTTGTTATTTCCAGGAAAATCTCATTATCCAGGAGGACATGGATCTAATACACAGGATTCAGCAATCTAAGGACCATGTTTACTTCCTCAAGTGTAATCAAATCAAATTCCACCAGATAGCCAGACAAGACTCCATCATCTCTATAGGACCAGCATGAGCCATCTAAAACAGGGATCTTCAACCTTGGCAACTTTAAGACTTGTGGACTTCAACTTCCAGAATTCCTGGAGTTGAATTCTGGGAGTTGGTGAATGAATTCTGGAAGTTGAAGTCCACAAGTATTAAAGTTGCCAAGGTTGGAGACCTCCAATCTGAATGATGTTTAGTGAAATACTTATGACAAACCTGCAAGGAATCCAGAATCATCCAAACCAGAGCCACAAGGCAACTATAAGTAAATACTGTATAACAATGATGAAGAAATAATCAGATTTCACTGTCCTTATTGCCACAAGGTATTCCTTAATGCAAGTTCTTACTTGCACTCAAGTCAGACTCAATCTTTGTCAAATATTGTTTGAGAAACAGCCAAAGGAAATAACCAAGTAAACCAACAATAGCAATATTCTGTTGTTTACTGTTCCTTTTCTTTCTGCCTTGCTTTGTTTCTGTTTTACCATATTAACCTTGACATACCATATCTCAAAGGGAAATTATTTCATCATTTTGATAGTTTTTTTCCCTTGAAGAATTTTTAATATTTATACATTAGATGCTTTAGAAAATTGGTTCCCAAACCTTCTTTTTGCTGACCATTATATTATCACTGACAATTTTGAGTGCTATTATATAAAGTAAGGATGAGCAAAAAAAGTGCCAATGAGGTCTTAAATTTTATTTATCAAATTTTGAAACTGCCCATAGGGCAGATAGATACAGTTACCTCCCCTAGATGGCATCCACAAGATCCTAATATTAAATAAGAATAAATATTTTTCAATTATTACATGATCTATGAGAGTTTTGGTGTGTCCGCTTTGAGCAAGAATACCAAACATTTATTTAATGGAAAGTCTCCCAAGATTTTCCTATTTTATGATTATTTTGGCATTCAACACTGGACAATATACATATATTGGGAGTGAACTGAAGTTTGTGAATAAAAATGGCAAGAGATGATAGAAAGATGATAATGAATAATGATAATGATAATGAACCTAAGCAAATCTTTGCCAATCAGTCGTCTTCCTGATACAGTAGAACCTCCAATCATGACTGTAATCCCTTCCATGACTTCGGTTGCAGCCCAATTTGGTCGTGATGGGAAGCAAGACTGACTGTGCATGCAAGCACAAAAAAAGTGGTGCAGAAGGGGAAAGTGGCACAGAAGAGGAAATCACTTTGGCTGTGTTTGATTGCCACCCAAGTATTTGTTTGTGACCAGATGCAAAAATGTTGTGAAATTGTTGGTCATCACCTGATTTGATCATAGTCAGAAGCATTCCTGACCAGAGGTTCTACTGTAAATTGGACTTCTAGAATATCTTTAGTCCAGCCAGCATGTAACAGGAAAAAATGAAATAAGACGATTCCTCCTCACTTTTTTGGACTGTTCCAATAAAGCTGATGATGAAAGTTTTTGTTTTGTTTGTATTTTTGAGAGCAATATAAAAACCTTCAGAAGAGGCAGAAGTTCTGTAGCAAAAGGTCACTGTTTATAAGGCAATCAAACCTATTGCCTGAGGGAAAGAAATCCCAAACCATTGAAAATGAAATAAGTAATCACATATGATCCCTGGAATAAAACATGAAATGAATTTTACTTATATCTTTTATGACATCTCATTAACTTTGCCACTGATATAGGGAAAAAAAATAAAGAATCTGAAGATTCAAGTAGAATATATCACTGATTTTTCAAGAACTACATCTCTGCAGCCTCAAGTTGATGTTATCTGGGTCCCTAAGCTAACAAGGTTAGTTAATACTTGGACAGAAGATCACAACATAATATTGAGCTTTAGGCTAGATTGGGAAGTCAAAGCCATCTCAGAATAAGGCATTAGCAAATGGTTTCCATCAGTGGTGGGAGTCAAAATTTTTTACTACCAGTTCTGTGGGCAGGGCTTGGTGGGTGTGGCAGGGGAAGGATACTGTAAAATCTCCATTCAGAGGTGGTATTTGCTGGTTCTCTGAACTATTCAAAATTTCCGCTATCACTTCTCCAGAACTGGTCAGAACCTTCTGAATACCACCTCTGGTTTCCATTCTGCAGCCAGTAAAATTGTTCAGAGATACCTGAACTATTCTGTTAATGTCCAATCTGTGAGCTTCCCTATCTAAACCTTTCTGGTGGTCTGATCATCCACAGCTGCATCTGTCCTTGAGGTCATCCATAGTTACTTTATTGTTAATGTAATAATTTGCAACTTGCTTCTAATAGACCTGATATCTCTTACTGAGAAAGTTAATGTATCCCAGCAGGTAATTATATTTACCCCAAGATATTCAATTTATAATTCTATTTGCAAATTGTTAAATCAAGCTACAGCAAACAGAAGGACTGCATGAAATCTCCAAAGCTGTTTAACTCATTCTTTGCATCAGTCTTCAAGCAAAAATAAACTATAGCTCAATCCACCAAAAACATACCTGTAATAGACAGACCAGAAATAAAAGTGAAAATAAGCAAAAAAAAAATAATAAGAGAATACCTGTCTGATTTTGATGAACATAAATCACTGGAGCCTGATGGATTACATCCCAGAATTTTAAAGGAGCTGGCAGAGGTCATCTCAGCACCACTGCACCATATTTTTCAAAAATCCTGAAGCACCAGGGATCTAATTACCAGAGGACTGGAAAAGAGCTGATGTACAGTAGTTCCCATCTTCAAAAAAGGAAAAAAAAAACAGACCCAGGAAACTATAGACCAATCAGCCTAACATCAATACTTGGGAAGATATTGGAAAGAAATAATAAAAAAAAAATAGATCTGCGAAGTAAAATAAAGTAAAGTGATAACTAGCAGTTAGCAAGGGTTTGTTACAAATAGATCATGCCAAACTAATCTTATTTTGTTCTTTGATATAGTGACTAAATTTGTAGACCAGCGAAATACTGTGGACATAATATACTTAGATTTCAGCAAGGCATTCGACAGAGTTGACTACAACTTACTTTTTGGTAAGCTAGAAAAAATTGGGATAGATAGCACCATCACCAGATGGATTCGCAACTGGCTGATAAACCATACTCAAAAAATAGTCCTTAATGGGTCTAAGTCTACATGGAGGAAAGTAAGCAGTGGGGTGCTACAAGGTTCCGTCTTAGGTCCAGTATTCTTCAATATCTTCATTAATGACATAGATGAGGGAATAGAAGGGGAACTTACAAATTTGCAGATGATACTAAGCAGGCAGGAATAGTTAACACCCACAAAGGTAGGCTCAAAATCCAGATGGATCTTGACAGACTAGAACACTGGGTCATATTTAACAAAATGAAATTCAATGTAGAGAAAAGTAAAGTCCTACACTTAGGCAAGAAAAACCAAAAGTACATATAGACTGGGTAAACCAGACTTAACAGCAATAACTGTGAGAGGGATCTTGGAGTCTCAGTGGATAACCAGCTAAATATTAGCCAGCAGAGTGCAGCAGCCAAAAAAGCCAATGCAATCGTAAATTGCATTAACAGAGGGATACAATCAAGATCAAGTGAGATACTAATGTCACTCTATAAAGCCTTAGGAAGACAACATCCAAAGTACTGCATCTAGTTTTGGTCACCACACTACAAAAAAGATGTTGAGACTCATGAAAAAGTACAGAGAAGAGCAACCAGGATGATTAGGGGATTGGAAACTAAAACATGAAGAATGGAACTGGGCTTGGCTAGTCTAGTGAAGAGAAGGACCAGGGGAGACATGATAGCAATTTTCCAATATTTGAGGGGTTGCCACAGAGAGGAAGGGGTCAAACTATTTTCTAAAGCAACGATAGGCCAGACAGGTAGAAATAAGGAGAAACTTTCTGAGAGTGAGAACAATCAACCAATGGACCAGAAGTTGTGGGAGCATCATCACTTGAGACTTTCAAAAAGAGATTGGACTCCCATCTTTCAGAAATAGTGTAGGGTCTCCTGCTTGGGCAGGGGGTTAGACTAGATGACCTACAAGGTTCCTTCCAACTCTGATTACCTGTTATCTATTAAGTACAGCCATCACCACAAAGATCAATAGAAGCTATTTCCTAATCTACGATATAAAGATTGGGGTGTTGAGGAGAGGGAAAGACATTTATTTCTTAAAAAATGAAAAAGAGCAGAAGTTTACCAACTTATTCCAGAATCATGTTTCACATGTTCAATACATAAAATCTTTAAAAGAAGTTATTACATATACACCCCAGGCAAACTTAAAAGACTCATTTGAAAAAGCCATTTAACCTGAATTTTTCAGACATTCTTCTTCCAAACTGCTTCAGTCAGAATACTTTTTATTCCCATAGTTCCCTCCCCTAATGGCTTTACTGGTTACATGGTTAATGAGGGCATAATAAATATTTAAATTAGATTCTTAACCTTAAGCATATTTCACTGCATTCCTCATCATGTCTGCAACTGAATTAAGTTGAGAAACCACACACCCAGATTTTAACTCTCCTCAATTTAATTCCAAGCTACACTTTAAAAAAACCTAACTTCAGCATTGACCCAGAAACCATTTGGCCTCCCATCTTCTTATTAGGACATCCCTAAGAAACAATGTTTTGAAACCATGTAGTTTGTGCACCAAACATTACCAGTCATGTAATATCTACTTCATGACTTTGTTCTAGGGTTGGGTCAATCTGCCTGATCTTTTCAAAGAAACTGTCCTAAAAGTTTTGTTCAGTTTTCTTTTCAAAAAAATAGTGTCTGTTTTTTTGTTTGGGAAAAAATATTTTTAGCACCTATATCATTTATATTCTTTTTTATAATGATTGTAATATGGTTGTTTTGTTTAGCCAACCACAATAATAATCAATTAAAGAAATATGTTACTGCCTAGAATTGCAAACCAATCAATTATACAGAAATTTCCTGAATATTTAAAAGTAGTTTCATGTTTTTATCTGGCAACAAAATGCATACATCTTTCTGTCTTCTAGTTGATCTTGGCTAGGAAAAACAAAACATCGTCAAACCTAGATAGTGCTTGGATACCTAGGAAAAAACAGAGTTCTAGATTACTGAGAATTCAAAAAACATCACTCAAGACAGCAATAAACCATTTCCATACTGTGGCCAAGAGAAATCAATGGGCCTTTCCAAAGAGATGAACTCAAACTTATTGGTCTCCTTCTATTTTATATATTATCTTGCAATAGTGCCATTATCTCTATATGGAGGGTTTTAATTATACTGTTTTACAGAAGTTCCATTATATTGTACATTATTGTAAACCACAAATTATTCTATAAGGCTTTAGAATTTAGTAAAAAATAGATTTTACAAAATATTTGCAGGACTGTCCATTGTATTGTCCATGAACACACATATGATTCTAACATGACATTAGGAGATTTCAGACGTCCTTCTAGTACACCATTAGAGAAGAAGTAAATCAGCAGAATAATTCTTTGTAGAATGGATTTTAAGTTCCTTTCATTTAAAATGAAAAACATACACACAATTCCCCCCCAGCTTTACACATGGAGCATATAGAAGACAAAAGAGACCATGCTAACCCAGAACATATGTTTTTGGCTAAAATTACACTATAGCTTATTATGTCCATCCATGAAACAGTATACTGTGGTTTATTACAGTTGCCATGGGGAGCATTATCTAAATCCATTACATGCTGACTACAAAACAAAACAACTTCTAATACCAGAACAGGTACAAAACTACCTTAAATTATAGCAGAGAATCAAATTATTTATTCATTTAATTTTTTATATGTTCTACTTCCTCCAGAAAGTTCAGAGTGAATGGAGATTTTCTCCTTATACATTTTAACTCAAAAATTATGAAAGCAATATTAAATTTACAGTCAACTTTATGGATGAATGAGAATTTGTCTGACTCTCCATAACTGGCACACATCCCTATACACAATAAATACCTTGCTGAAGGTGGAGCAGAAGGAATCACATTTCTAGATGATGTTTCTTTGTTGAGTTTTGTCTGTGTGTAGTACAGGTGTGCCATGTAGAACTAAAGTTTTTATAAAAATAGGAATTAAATCCTTGGCATTTCGTTTTATTTTTCACTTACTGTTTTCTTCATAAAGAATATTGATTTAAAAGTGATATAAAATAAGATAGTAACAAGTATAAAACAGATCAATTTATAATTAAAATTGCTATTTTATACTAGTGGCCGTATCTTGTTTCTGTTATTATTGAATCAGTATCATATATGTGAAAAAAATGAATTCATTTTCTCAAAAAGGCAAATTGTTTCATTCATCTACATCATAGGGCAAGTTATGATTTTGCTGCTACACAAAATACTAATTCAGCAATTAAAAGCAATTTTGAATATAATTGAAAATGTTACTTTAAAAAATTACCCAATTAGAAATTGTTTTGTTCGGAAAAACACGAGGTAGACCGGGTTCCAACAGCAAAGTCTTTATTTAAGTCAGTATGTAGAAACAAAGAGGAACATTGCTCGAAGCCGTCGCCGGTCTTTTTTATATTCTTTTGCCCGGCCGTCTTTGCAGCATTGACTAGTTGTTTAATTTCTGCGCTTCCCGCGGCTGCAGGATTTGGTTCAAAAGGTAACCAATGCCCTTATCGTCTAAGTCAGGCCAATGGGAATTGCATTATTTGGAAGCCGGTTATTTGCATAGCAAGAAACCTCGTCCCTGCTTGGTTCTAGTCTTACGTCGTTGACGAGTTCGCAGTAGGCGGGGGCTTCTTCGGGGCTCCGACTTGGACCTGGCGGAGTTCATTTGTTCGCTGTGTTCTTCTGACGGAGTTCGCGAGGTGTTGTTGCCTCGTCTGCTCTTCCTCTGGAACCGTTCCTGAAGGGGTGAGGCTGCATCATAGCGGCCGCTTGAGTTTGCTTGGGCGCGGCTTCGCCGCTCCGTCCCGCGTTTCTTCCGGGCAGGTGTCTGAGTGCGGCTTGGCTGGGCCTCTGAGGCATTCGGCTGGAGTTCTCCACTGCAATTTTCTTTCCAAGAACAGGTGAGTCTTCGTTTGTGCTCTTTTATGATTTTTTGTTTGATCGGCGTTGTCTTATTTCAACGGGTTCTGTTATGTTATCGTTACCGGTGTTTCCCCCTCTTTGGGTTTGGAAAATCCTGTAATTTGTCGGTAGTTTGGTTGTGTTCATTGCTCCTTCAAGTGTCTTCGGGACGGACTGGTCAATGTAGCCAAACGCTTCCACTCCCTGCCATCGTCTACCGTTAATGCGGTATGACTGTTGGGCTGTTATGGTCTGGGCTTTGTCCGGTACTGCGGTGGTGTGGAGACACACAGTGGGTGTCCGTAAAATTAATTTGGCGGTATACCAGGTCGGCATTTTAAAAACTCGCTGAGATCCGTGTGGAGGAGTCCATGGGGGTTTTCTGTGTGTGAAGTTTGGGGTTGTAGCCGATCTACGCTGTGGCGATCTGAGTTTTTCTCCCATCAGTAGTTTGATGGGGGTTTTGGTTGTTGTGGTTACTTTTGGTGCTTTGGTGTTGGCGGGGTGACAGCCTGTTTAGTTTTGTTGGTGATGTCCCCATTGTCCAGTTCTTTCTAGGCGCCCTCCTTGGTAAGCTGAGCCATTCTCAGCCCTACGTTTGGTCCATGCCAGGAGTGGCGCCACTGTGAGGGCATGTCGTTATACCGTAGGGGAGGCTGTAGGTATGTTCGAAAGTGGTAGGCTGTGTTAGGTTGAGGGTCCGTTGATCGGACGCCTAGTGACGGGTCTGCAGCCGTGGGGTCCAAGAAAGTTTGTCTGAGTTCTTTATCACATTTTCTGTTGTGCATTGATGGCATGATTTGTCACTCTAGTCCTTTTGAGTATCGCGTGCCACGACAATCAGGAAACGTGTGTCCTTAGAGTGGGCCTGCGAAGTTCGTGATAGTTGGATTGTCCGCGAGAAGGGGCCCTTTGGTATTCCCAGTCCCTTATAGGGTGCCTTTTGGGGGTTGGTCTGGCTTCTTCGTGGCATTTTGTTGCAGACGAGGTGACGCGGCAATATTCATGTTCCTTTAATCATAGCGGGCGGCCACCAGACAGATAGCTCTTGGCGAGGCTTTTCATTTTAAGCAACTCCGGTGTCCCATCGTGCAATCATATTTCGGTAACCCTTGTTTGTAATTTGCTGTTGGGGAGAATACCCGCGGCATCAGACCACGAGGTAGACATGCGGCTTCGTCTATATGGATATTCTGGTTTGTCTGCGGTCCGTAAGGGTTTAAGAGTCTCGCTTGTTTTGATTTTGCGCGTGCCGCCTCTACTACTCAGTCAGTATTCGTGTTGGCCGGTCGAATGGGTGTCTTTTGCGTGGCTCTGGCACATCGGTTCGCGTGGAGTTTGCGCACGATTGGGGTAAGATCGGGCAGATGTCCTCGATATTTTGTAGGGGCGTCATCGTTGGTGCGGGTCTTCGTTGCGTTGCTCGGCAATGGCGCTCTGGCGTTAATAGCGTCCCGCGAGTGGAAACTTTGCTGTCCCCTGGCCGGTGTATTAGTTGTATGAGTAGGGCCCTGCTAGAACACCGGGTGATCAGGACCATCTATCATTCGTGGGGGATCATGGAATGTTGGTGGTTGGGTTTGGGTTTTCTGCCGGCCAATCCGAAGTATGTTGGTTTGTGGTCTGTGACGAATTGAAAAAGGCGGCGCGGCGCCGTAACAGGTATTTCATACTGAAAACGTTTTACCCCGATCGACCAATCGTGGCTAGGGCTGCTCTGTCCAGTTGGCTGTAGTGTCCGCTCGGGGCTTTTGATAGACGTTTTGGGTGAGTAGTATAGGCGAGCGGGCGGCCTCTCTTCATGGTCCGTCTGGAAGAGTGTGGGTGGCTCAGATGGCCGTCCGACCTGCCAGAGCGTGAGTGCGGTGCGCGAGTCAGCTCTCAAGGTTGGTAAGAGGTGTCGCTGATTGGATGAGGCCAGGTATTGTGGCGAGGTTAGCAATCTTTTTATTTGTTGAAAGGCTTTTCTTTCTTTGTGCCCTGCACGTCCAGAATTGCTTTGTTGTCTAATAGCGTGTAGCGGTCTGCTATTGGGTGGCCGTTTATGTGCTTTGGTAGGAATACGTTGTAGAAAGTTATTATGACACGACTAGATTGCTGGTATGCGCATTTTGGTTCTTGTGGGCTCTGGTGCGTTATGTTATGGCTTTGGTTGTTTTTTTCGGTGGGGTTGTACTAACCTCGTCGTCTATTATAGCGCCAGAAATGCGCGTCTCTTTTTGGCCAGGCACACTGTTCTTTTTTTACTTTTAGTCCAGCTTCCTGAAGTTGTTAGTAGCTTTTTAGTGGTCTGGTTTAGTTGGTCGTTTCGTTTTTTTGCTGAGATAGGACGTCAGTCAAAGTACGTAGACTCTTGTAATGCCGTTTAGGAGGCGTTCCATGAGGCTTTTGAAACAGCCTGGTGCCACAGTGACTGCAAGATTGGAGTTCTCTTGCATTGAGAGTCGACTTTGTGCTGTCACTATAGTCTGGTGCTCCCGCTGTGTTCGGGCTCTGGAGGAGTTGTGGTGCTGGCTTGGTGCCAGGGTCGAGTTTGGCGAAAATTTTTCCGGTCCCCAGGGAATGTAGCAAGTGCTGGACGTACTGGCCCCCCCGCCGCCACCCAGCCCCCAGCCCCCCGCCGCCGCGCCCCGCGCTCCGCCGCCCGCCCCCGCCCGCGCCCCTCGCCGCCGTCTCGCCGTCGTCACCGGGGCTCGCCGTCCCGCTCCCCTCTTCGCTACCGCTCCGACCCACCCCCCGAGAAGGCAGTAACCGGCGGCTTAATGGGGACGGAGGGTCGGCGGTCGTCCCTATGTGGGTGGGGGAGGACGGGGCGTGGGGCTAAGGGCTAATTTGTGTTAGGGCTGTTTGCCGTCGGAGTGTTTGTGCTGTTTAAAGTCAAGCGCTGGAAATCGCCCGAGCTTTTGAGTGGGTGGTTAGGGGCAGGGGGAGGGGGCTGAGGGAGGAGAAGGGGTTTCTTTCTTTTTTGTTAAACTTGGGCCATGATGCCAGTCGAACACGGTTCTGAATTCCCGGATGAGGTTTCGGTCCAGTCTGTATGTCTCAGAGTCGGTCTACTCCCGGTCCTCCCGATGCCCGGAAGCGCGACACCCTTCGATGCCGCAGGCGCTCGGCCTGTCTCGGTCGACTATGGTCAGCGGAGTTCTCGGAGTGCTGCTATACGATCCCTTGTGCCTTTGCCGCATGCGCAGAACCTACCGGGATTCCGGTTCCGCTGGGTCGTCCTTGCGTGTTAGCCGCTGCTTTGTTTATTTAGTTTCTGTCGGTCGGACTCCGGGCTAGTTAGGCTTTCTAGTGTTCACTGAGCCTCCTCAGCAGGGGATCCGATCCCCTCCTTCGCGGGTTTTCCTTCCATTTCCCCTGTTCAGTTTGACCTTTCCTTTTCCAGCTTTTCTCTTTACGCCTCACTATTGATACAGTTTGGTGTGTGTACTTCTCGTCGTTTGCGGTTTGCTTTGATTTCGAGCCCCTTTCTCTCCGCTCGGCCGGGGCTCGGCTCGTGTGGGGGACTTGGCGCGTCTCGTCGGGCTGTAGTTTCTTCTGTTCCTGCAGGACTTTCTCGTGTTGCCCTCGTTTCTTGCACTCTCGCAGATGGCATCGAGAAATCTGCATTCCGCTCTCTGGGTGGTTCCTCCGCCGCCGCGCATTTTCCCGCCCAAATTTCTTTTCGCGCTCTTTCTTGCGGCCATGCGTGCGGTGGACCTCGTCGTCTCCGTCGTCTGACTCGGATGTCTCCCCATAGTCTTCGTGGTGGGTGGTAACGGGATTGTTTCTCTCGTGGCCGGATTTGTGTTCGTCCCTGCTCGTGTCCTCATCTGTCTCATGGTAATGGCCGACTTTTTCGCAGCTTCGGCGGCTGTGGCCTTCCGAATGGCCTCCACTAGGTTATCTTCGGCTTGTTCAGCAGCTTACTTTGTGCCGCTGAGCCGCTTACGCCAGATTACTGCGCCTCATGCGCCTCGTCGAGCGTGAGAATCGCATTCCCCCTATCTGTCGGCGTGCGGCACAAGTGTCGGCTACCAGTCTCACCTTCTTTCTGGTCTCGTCCGGTAAGATTCGTGGCCGTCTTATGACGGTTTGTAACCCGTTGGTGCGTACGTGTGTTTTTCACGTGTTTCTGGAGCTCGGACCAAGCCGGTTACGACTGCTTCACGGTCTCGGGGCTTCGCCAGGGCTTTTGCCACTTTTGAAAAGCTGTCGGGTCCGCAGTGCTTTAAACCACCGCTCTTTTGCGTTGTTCGGAGGACTGTTCTTCATCTCATTGCTTCCCGGATCGTACTGGACGCGGTCCTGCATCCGTATCCCAGTTCCTTTCCTCGTTGGGATTAAAAGGTGCGGGCGGTGCGTTGTTCCCGAGCATTTCGTTGTCGTCTGGAATTTTCTCTCACCGCTAATCCTGGGTGTGTCGGTGTTATAGGACGATCCATCTCTCGTGCGCCAGTGGTTTTGTTCGGAAAAACACGAGGTAGACCGGGTTCCAACAGCAAAGTCTTTATTTAAGTCAGTATGTAGAAGAGGAACATTGGCTCAGCCGCGCCGGTCTTTTATATCTTTTGCCGGCGGCTTGCAAGCCAATGACAGTTGTTTTTAATTTTGCCGCCTTCCCGCGGCTGGCAGGATTGGTTCAAAAGGAACCAATCCCTTATCGTTCTTAGCAGCCAATGGGAATGCATTATTTGAAGCCGGTTATTTGCATACAGAACAGAAATATCATTTCATGATATCATTTGATATCATATCATTTCATGATATCATGATATCAGCAGGGATATCATTTCATAAAGTCAATTCACCAGTGCAAATGGGAATGAGGCAGCTCACATGGTTAAGGCATCAGGTTGGAGATTAGTGAGCCCACATTTGGGACCAGAGTGTTGCTGTGTGGCAGGATGAGGTCCTGTCATTCATTCCAGCTTCTTGGCGAGGACATTAAAGGAACCACATGGGTCAAAATTCAGTCAGACTTTTCTGTCCTATTTAAATTCTAACAATTCCTGAGCACTGAGACAGGGCATCAGTGTATCTTGTGGTGACTTATACACTGCTTCACAGAGCTTTACAGCTCTCTCTAAGTGGTTTACAGAGTCAACATATTGCCCCCAACAATCTGGGTCCTCATTTTGCCAACCTCAGAAGGATGGAAGGCTGAGTTAACCTTGAGCCAGTGAGAATCAAACTGCTTGCAGTCAGCAGAAAAGCCCGTAATACTGCATTCTAACCATTGTGCCACCAGAGAGGATGACCTCTCTTCCCCCACTACAACTGCTTGAGACTGCCCAGTGAGGAGGAAATAGAACCATTGCAAAACAGTGCTTTTGGTCACAACTTGATAGGCTATCCAATGAAATACTACAGCTGCTTGGATCCCTCAGGTGCCTAGGGTAGGCCATCTGAATGGCACTTCTTCTGTGAAGGGTGCGGATAACAGACCAAGAAAGCAGTCAAAACCTGATCTGAACATTGCAAAGGAAAAATAGAAATCTCTCTCCATATCAATATAAATCTCTCTCCACATCTCACATCTCAGACACAAACATAAAAAAGACCACTTACATATGTTGGTATGCACATGGTTGCAGTCTATGAAGGTTAGGGCATCTTTTTTGAGACTATGAAAATGAAGTGTTTCTTTGAGGTACCTTGGTGTCACATAGGCACCAGACACTATCTGACAGATAGGCCAATGCTTGCATGGTTAAGCATTTGGAATGGAATACTTGTTAGATTACTCTGGGTCCCAGAGCATGTTTTCCTAACAATCACAGAAGGATAAATGCTAAGAAAAATAATAAAGTGTACTTCATATTGTGAAGTATTAGATATAAATGCTTTAGGAGAACAGCAGAAACATTACTATTTAATCTTTCTTTTTTTCTTCTTCATGTATTTTGGACTCCATCACCCCAATCTTCACATTCTTGATGTGGGTAGTAGAAACTTACTTTGAGGGCAAAGATGGAAAGGCTACAATAAATCAAAATACTAAAGGCTTCATATAATTATCCGACTATTGAAGTACTCCAAATACAAATGAAATAGAGTTCATTTTTCATTTCATGCTTAATATATATCACAATGACTTCTACTCTATCATCACTTTATCATCATAGGCATCTACCCATAACCACAATAATCTCAGACAAAACATGCATTGTGATCACAGCACAGCTCTGCTCTTTCAGCCTTACATCAGGACATCACACCTACATGTATCAAAGATGAAACTTCCATTCTAAAACCAGCAAAGCACATTTCATCCTTGGCCCCCATGTGGTATGTTAGCTTTATTATTTGTTCATGTTTCAGAAAACATTAAATAATATTTTCAACAAATCATTCAGTAATTACATCTTGAATTGCCCCATGAACCGATTTGGATTTTTTTTCATTCTGATAAATGTAGTTGCAAGATATTTGGATATTACCTAATGAGGAAGGGTTAATGCATATCTTGATAATGCTATACAAAATATACTTGTGAGAATGAAATTACTAAATATTAGGATACTGAGGATAGATACTTAAAATATCCTACTTTGGACACATTATGCAAAGAGCTGTACCTCTCCCAAAAATGTTCTAACATTGAGAAAAGTGAAAGGAAGGAGAAAAGAGGATGATCAGCAACCAGGTGGATGGACTCAATAAAAGTGACAATGAGTATACCATTCCACTGTATTAAGGTTCAGGGACAGGTTTTGATGGGGGGGGGGAATCTAGAAGGTCACTAAGAGTCAACACCAACTGTAATCATTCAAAATTATTCTGTGCTCAATATTAATTTTGCAATCTTTTAAATATGATTAAGATCTGGAAGAAAAGGTTTCACACATGAGGAGTCACACCTTGAGTTGCAGAAATTAAGCCACATTGAAGGTTTTGCCCAACACCACCTTCACAAAGAATATCATCAGATAAAATATTTTTAAAGTTTAAATCAGTTTAATTGCTCAGTTTACTTTTAAGCCAATATATATGTCTAAACCACATGTGGAACTCAACAATTTATCTATAATGTGATCATTTAAAAAAAAATCCTGGCATGCTGTTCACTATAATAGTGGAGACAGACCACTTAAGCAAAGCACTAATGAAATTCTTATCAGCTAGATAAATTGTACATCTGGTCTAAGCTTTGAAATAGAGGCAAACAGCCAAACTGCTTAGCTAAGTATCTTTTAAAAATTATTTCCTCCCATGATGCTCTGCAATTGAATAAAATTCATGGGTTTTTTGTTTTTTTTTAAAAAAGGTTTTGAATGGTCCAAGTGTCAGCTGGTTTGTAGCAAGGATGCCACAAAGATTCAGCAAAATATCTTGCCTTATAAAATGATCCTCCACAGGTATCACTTTCATCTGATCCACATAAATCACCTTCTCTGGCAGCAATCATGCCAGCAATGCAGCTATTCTCCTTTAAATACGAGACACAGCACTGCTTTTGAGCAATTCTGCAACAAATAAAAAAAATATTGCTTTTACAACACAGGCTGCTACTGGCAAATACTCTTATACAGTGAAGATGGAAGGCATAGGATATAAGCAGAATGTCAACTCAAATTTAAATGAATATTTGTACCAAGTCATACAACTGGCAGGTTCTATTTATATCATTTTGTTTTAACATAAACTACCTGGCAAGTAGTTAGGCTTCTCTGAATAAATAGAATGGAGCACAACCACAGAAACTTGTATCAAAATGGTGCAGGAAGATGTTATATCTGAATCAGTACAATCAAAATAGTGTCTTGCTTTAGACATAAAAATGCCAGTGGTTAGCACTAAAAAGGGAGAAGAAATCAAACCTGTACAAAACTGAGCTTTGAAGATATACTTCATTATATCTCCTTAAGCTGTAACTCAAACATGTAGCAGTTACATTTTATGATAAAGTTCACATATACCAAAAAAAGCAGAAAAATGATACATTCAAGGACACCATTTTAGATGGTGTTTTCCCACACAGCTGCAAAATCCTCCATGTAAAGTGTAAAGAGGGTGAAAATGTCCAAGAAAATAATATATCTGGGTATGAAAATCAGAAATATAAAGCTCAAAAACTCAAAGGAAAAAAGGAATAAGGAAGTGCCTTTTTGAAATTTCTAACAAAATTGGAAGATGAACCAAAACATAAAGGGTGTCAAAAAGTGATTTTGCCTAGGACAACCAAATGTCTAGAGCATGACTTCTAGCCATCTCCTATGGCCAGAACAATCTTGATCTTCTTTAGGGTGAATTGAATTTTTCTGTCTCTGGAAATCTGAGCCAACTAGATAGTTCCCATATCCTGTCATTCTCTTCCCTGCATAGCAATTTGTATGCCAAAATCATCCTGGAATCTGTGTTTGTTCAGCAGCCCAAGACTGCCAAATGGCATCTTTATTCAGAAGTCATTTTGTTTCTTCTTCCCTTCAAAGCTCAACACGGGTAATTCCCTGCCCAATTCTTAACCCCTGAAACTGTTTTCCAAGCTCTTTTCCTACCTCACCTTATCACAAATTGTTTGTATGGTTGGCAGATCACATGACAGAATGGCAGATGGTATTTATTCTCTCCATTCTGTCACAGTACCAAATGCCATGTTTTTATCACAAGACACATTTTTTTGCAAAGTCACAATATAAAGACTAGCTATGTTTTGTAAATTATGTTACAGTGAATTGCTTTGAAATTAATGGAATTTTCAGAGCAGGCATCCAGCCTGGCACTGGCATATGAAGTGAAAATAAAGATCCATTAAAATACTACATCTTTTTTTTTTTTTTACTAGAGGAGCATTTTAAATGTGAACTTCAACAATTTAATTTCCCATTGTGCGAGACTGTTTTTTTTCTTCTTCACAGCTAGAATAATTAGATTTCTTTTTCTTTACTGGACTATCTCTACTGTTTTAGATCAAGAATTCTGTTTTTCCATATGTCTTCAATAGTGCACTCACTATTAGAGATATATGAAAGAATTTAGCTTTTAATCTGCAAACAGTCATATCATATGAATGTTGACAGAACATACAACAGGGGACTCCTTGGTACTCTCAGATTGGTTGTTTGCTTGCAGTCATTTTGATACCAGACTTCTTAAGCGCCAGGGGATGGGACTTGCACTCTATTTTTTATAGCAGCTTGTCCCATCAGTGTTGATGCCACTATGTTATGTTATTTAGACTGAGCTTTGCATAGGGCACCACATTGAGGGGTACCAGCAAACTACAAAGAATCTGGGGGCATTTTCCTTATTTCCTTACTTATCATATTCCCATAGCAGCCTGTCCCACCATAAAGTGACTCTAGGCATCTTAAAATAAAAATATTAAAATAAATATAATTAAAAGTCATCATAGTTGAGAGGTTTTGGATAAAAGAATTTTTAAAAATGAGTCGTCTACCACCTCTGGTGGAAGGAAGGACATTTGAGTGACTCAGCAAATTGGGGGCCCAGCTTGTCCCTGAGAAGACTGTTTGCAAGCAGGGTGGCACAGGGAGCAGGAACTCTCTCCATTTCAGGGACACCTTTTTAAAATTTGCCCAAAAGAATCCTGGGCCTTCACAACAACCTTGACATGAAAGCTTAGTATTTTGTAAACGATAAGATACAGATGGTTGCATTGGGAGGAAATATTATTCATGGATGTCTGACAATGCACAATCCTCTTCCAGAGATATGATAATAGATGTGAACAGATTTGAAAAATCTGAGATTTTTAGAATGGAGCATTTAAGTATATCCGCAACATTAAATCCAAATTTCATTAGAAAATGTCTGAAAAGCTTCATAATAATAATCTAAGCAATATATCTGACAGTAGTGTCACCTAGTATCGACCTGACATAAACAATATCAAGTTGATTATATTATAGTGTGTAGGATATTTGTAAATTCAAATTTTTGTGCTTGGTTTAAAAAAAAACTTTTATTTTACCTACTTGCAAATATCACCACTTGTTCCACTTATTGGGATTTCCATACATTCATTGTTATCAATAGCCCATTGTTGCCCAGCAGCACAGCAAGTTTCAATTAAATCTTTTGTTGAATCTGAAAAATAGCAATTATACAGTTACATGACGTATGTTTGGGACATCAGAGCAGATTGAAAACAGCTGTAACAAAATATGATTGTTTAGGCAAAGGTCTCCAACCTTGGCAACTTTCAGACTTGTGGACTTCAACTCCCAGAGTTCCTCAGCCAGCTTTGCAAAAGTTGCCAAGGTTGGAGACCCCTGGTTTAGGGTACCACTGTAAAAGATTCTGGCCATTCCCTTCTATTCCCCTTCCTCCATCCTAGATTTCCTGAATGTAATAATCCTTCTGTAAAATAATTCGCATGCTCAATCAACATTGGGCTTTTTATACATATATGTTTGGATAAATGCTTCCTACCTAGCCTCTATCATAGATATCATAGTAAAGAATATCAATGGAATAAACATCAGTAATTCTTCATAATGTACCTCTCCCAACAATGGGAGAACCTCTTAGAAAAAACCTCTTAGTTGATCTTAATAATTGGATGAGTGGAACTCTCACAAATTATTGAGGTTCTATATTAACACTTTGAATTAAGACTGGAAGCTTGGACTTCTATTCCTTCCCCAAACTTAAAACGATTTTGGAATCTTCAAAAACTTGGGATTTTCAAGTCCACTGATACCATTTTCTTACATGTGAACACAGTGCCAGATAGTCATGAAAGCTTCTCAATAATTAGATAGAATCTGATTCTTGTTTTCTCTTGCTCCCTGAATGATAAACTCGGGAGATGGCTAGTGCAGATTCCAAATTATATACTTCAGCAGACTTTAACAATCTTATTATAATTTAGGCTTCAAACATTGCACAAGCTAATGTCATTGCCCAGAAGATCATTGGTTGCCCTCTCGTCTCTTTGGAAGAGCTTTATACTCCTGCTGCCTTAAGAAACTTCAGAACATTCTCAAAGATCCATCTCATCCTGGGAATCCTTTTTTGATCTATTACCATCTGACAGATGGTACAGAATAATAAAAACAAGGACAAATAGGCTCAAAAACAGCTTCTATCCCAGGCAGTTGCTCTTTTGAATTCTGCTATATGGGGCAGTGTTGTTGTGGTGTCGGGGGTTTCCAGTTCGATGTAGGAAGGGTGAAGGATGTGTGTTTGTGTTTATTTTCATGGTCATGGTCATGATGTACACTGAAGATGGTGTTTGATTT
>BHFT01012289.1:0-16635 GCA_004320025.1 Laticauda laticaudata
CAGAGTGAGCCAATCACAGTGCTTCCTTCAACCAATCAGTTTGTAGTATTTCTGGACCAATCGGATTGGGGTATTTCGAGTATGCTGATACAGAACAGTCTTACAAGGCACCATAATATGGTTGGATTTGTAAAAGTCATTTCCCTATCAAATTCTGCATTACTGCTTTAACAATGTGTTTAGCACAGAATGCAAGCAAAATATAAAGACAAAGTACATGCGCATAGCCCTGGAAAAAAGGCAATTATGTTCCATGCATAGGAATATGAAAAATAAGACAAGCTGTAGTATACATGTAATCCTTTCAGCATCAGCTAAAAATTTCCATGTCCTTCAAGCATTTATTTCTGGATGCATGAAATACATTCTTTAAAAAATGCAATTATTATGAGCCTACATAGCATTAAATCAAAGCAAGGAATCCAGATTAATACAAAGCAGACACCTTTCTCCAACATCCAAGTATTTATAAACACTATCAAAACCTTCAGAACAATCCCTTGGGTTTTGGGCTTTGTCAGGCATATGTCACTGGCTGTTACACAGTTTTTGAAAAGGCATTTACATTTCCTATAAAGCATCTTACTCTTTGAACCTAATTTTAACTTCTGTCTTAGTTCTGTGACTGGGGAAATATTTTATTTTTCGCTCACCAAAGGCTGTGAGTAAGAATGAGTGACTTCACCTAAAGAGACAGAATAGTCTGCCCTTTTACATGTTTAGCAAGCTGATATTTTTAGCAGAAATAAAATAGGTGTATTAAGGTTATTTGAGGCTACTGCTGCTGTCCTACTTACTTTCATACACACACAAAAAAAAGATGATGAAGCAGAAACATCTGGGGTTGTTTTACCAAATCATTTTGGAAAGGAACTGTAAAGATCTGGAGTGGGGGCTTGAGGTGACCGCCCCGCACCCTAAATTTATATCAAGCAATTATTTTGTCTTTTCCATGGGAAATATTTAATGCATCATGGTTTCCAGCATTTCTTGTACCTTTATTTTCTAACACTAAGTGATAAAGTATTCAGATGTGATTCTGGTGTATAAGGATAGCTTTCATCCAGCATCATGGTTCAAAACATTATCAGAAGAGTGCTTTCTTATTATACAAACCAGAAATGTTTTTCCTTCTTGCTGTTTAAAATAGCTTAGCCAATTTTTTTAAAGTTGATTTTGCACTTGGATAAGAGATAACATTCTAAATGAATAGAATTTACTGAATGGCTAGTCAGGTCATTATCATAAATTTCATAGTGAGGCTGGCTAAGCATGTGCTTATTTTAATAACAGTATTGAATCTGAATGTTTATTCTTGATTACTTTTATACAAAGCTGGAAATAACAAAGGTATGATATGGATTTATAGAACTGTATAAGTTTTCTCTATCCCATCTGTCTTTGTCTTTCTATCAATGCATGTGACACAATATGCTTCTGTGGGTACAAGGTTGTTCAAGAAATAAGAGATTTTTCAACAGGGCATGAGGCCAACAAAAACAGCCTACTAAACAGGTCAAGGAATCAGGCACTACCAAGAGGCAACCCAAGGCAGCGTGTACACAATAAGTTGAAACAAAAACTAATTACCCTTATTTTAATTGAGCACACTGTTTCCCAAGTTTTGTAATTTCCATCTACGTAGATTTTGGTTTATAAAATTCTTAACAATAGCCATACTGGCTCGGGAGTTCTTGGGATTTGGGCATTGGTTTTAAGAGTTGGTCCACACATTTAAAAATGTGTTAAGATTGTGAAACCTTGCCTGAAGGGCAAAGTTGTTCACAACCCAAGCCTTATTTAAAGTTTAAGAACTGTAAGAGTACATATATATTATACTGAGCCAGAATATGATAAGGTTGGTTTCAACTGAGCATAGCTTTCCCCAGACTGGAGATGCTCCAGTTGTATGGAATTCCAGCTCCAGAATTCTCCACAATGGCTTGTTGGCTAGGGCATCTAGGAGTTTGAAGTCCACATGCTCAGTTGGCCCTCAGGATGGAGAAAATTAACGGCTTGTGACACCCACTTGTGGATTCGTTAAAAACAACAGGAGTTACTGTGATGTGTAACTCTTCTGCAGAAATAAAAAGAGCAAGTCAATACTGTAATTGTCGTTCAATACTTAGAGGCATGATTACAAATGAAAGGTATACAATTCTCCCCAGTTACCATCTTCCCCCCCATAGGAAAATATGCTGCACTTTTTAGGTCCATGAAAATTGTTCCTAAGTTTCCATCTATTCATATAAATCAAGATATGCAAAGATTATGCAAATCCATGCAAAGTTTTATCACTGTTTGGAGATACCCTTGATTTCTTGGGAAATGACCTATTTATGATCCTAAGATACCCATTGGTCATTTGGCCTGCAAGCTGCAATGTCTGACATTGTCCATCTGAGGCAGATCCATGCCATCTGATCCATCTGTGGGTACAGTCTCTCATGGCCATCTTGAAGCCTCCCTTTACAGCTGCTCTCTGTCTCCATGGCAACAAGGGTGAGGGCCTTTCTAATGGGGTTTGTAGATAGGCCTCAGACTCTAGTAGCCTTTTCTCCTGGATCAGCTTTTGTTGGTTTCTGTCAACAGACACTAGGAGCCAGGTCACTGAATATTTAATTTCTATTAAAAAGAGCAAAAGTGTAAACTATGTTCTTCTGTTCTTTGTTGTATTTTGCTACCTAGGCAAAATCAATGTGCTAAACAAACTGCAGATGCAGTTGACTCAAATTAAGTGCTGGCTTCTTGCTTCAGTTGTGGTATTTTGCTCAGAAAGGGAGACTGGATACTTATGACAAAAGAAAAAGACAGAGGAAACATTTGTGAAAAGCAATTGTTTTTAAAAATAATTCTATCCCAAGGCAAAAAAACTGCATTCTTATTCAATAGTGTAACAGAATGTCCTTCAGCTGAATGTATCTGTGAAATAAAACCAGAAGATCTTATGACAAACTCAGGGACCTTCGTCAACTCAACAGTTCAACTCTGAGTTAAATTATATTCTCTACTCTTTGATCTAGCAATCATCAAATTAGGACTTCCATTTTTGTTTTGAATTACAAATCTCAAATACACAATTTTAGAGTGACAGTAATTATTATTAGGCTAACTATCTATCTATCTATCTATCTATCTATCTATCTATCTATCTATCTATCTATCTATCTATCATCTATCTAATTTCTAAACTGCCCATCAGATTGTGATTTCCCTTGGTTTGTTAGGTGAGTTCAAAAGCCATGTAGATGTTCAGCAATATTTGGAGAGCTGCAAGTTCTCTATTAGTGAATCAGCTACACCTCTGTTACATACTTTCATCAAGGTGATTCCAGAAGAATTGGAAGCTGGTTATGGCTTAGTTGATCCTTGTACAATTGAGATAAGTAGATTCAGATCTCAAGGCAAGTTTGAGCCTGGATATCACTCTCTGGATTTCTGCAACACACCACAGTAAAAACATTGTCCTTCCTTTTGCCCTAGGGACTACGTCAAGTTTATCTCACCAAGACAGCCGGCTTTCGGTGATCAACCTAATGGTGTGCATAGTCTCCAGTGTATGACAAAAGTAGCCCCTTTCTAGACTGGGAAGATGGGACTTGCTTGATTTTAATCTTTCAAATGGCAATTGTATAAATTATTTCTGATGCCTCTTTTAATGGACTGACTTCGCAGGGAAGGTTGGTGATGTGTGAAGACCGTAGAGAAGGCAGCCAGCTGCCCTCTCTGGAATTCATGTCACAGCTCTGTTTAAGATATCAATTAGCAGAGAAATGAAGGCATTAAAATCTTTTTTGTATCATTATAGGATGCTTTCCCCTCCAAAGCCATTTTAACATCAAAGGATTCAGCAGGATCCCAACATAACTTCCTTTTCCAAGTGAAGATATCAACATGCACAATTTATTATAAACTAGATCTAGGGGTATTTAATTAGGAACAAACTTTGTTGAATTACAAAAGCTTCTCAAAATTCTATTTACTTCTCAGAAGGAGCATCGGCAGGGGATCCAAAAAATCAAGATGGCAGCTGTGGACAACCCTCTTACCTTTTTTTTTATGTAGCTCCCACATGTAACAACTAAAAAGAGGGCAGGTTTTTGATGGCAAAGCTATTTAATACCCCCGCTGGACATCTGCTTTTGAATAGACACAGAAAGGATTCTTTTGTCCCTTCTCAAATCCAAAGCCCTCAAGAAGATTCCTTATGATGAGAGGGAGAGACCCACCACTCCCTTGCATTTTCAGGAATAAATTGGAGCAGCTGTTGGATTTGGTCCAAATTTGCCATGTCCCTTATTTTCAAAGAATGCTGCCCCATTTCGGAATTTCTTGTTGTGCTTCACAAACACACTTTTATTCAGCTAAATCAGCACTAAGAAGACCTACTGAAATTAAAATCACAGAATTGGAGGAGATAATTTTGGATCCCTGGGATCCATCCTTCTGTTTGATGCAGGAGAAATCCAGATGCAAGTATCCCAGATCAAGAGCCATCTAGCTTTCATGTGGATCCATCCAGTGAAGGGATCCTGTTCTCTATGCAGCTAACTGTTGAGCAGTTCTGCTTAAAATTGAATTTTAATTCATTCAGAATCCACCTTAATGGGGCTGAAGTTAATTGTTATATCTAATGGTTTTATCATTTGCTATGATGCTTTTAATTAGTTGCTTAGTCTGCTTCCTCTATCTCATTCCCAAAATGGTAAGTTAAATATAGGTGTGATATACAATACAGTACATGCTGAAGGACTACTGCTACTAATAAAAAATAAATAATACAAGCCTGGAATGATTATTCAACAATCTGAAGATCTCTACTTCCAGAACCATTTTACAGTAGGGAGTCCCTACTATAGACCTATATATTTGGATTACCATATACTAATGCATTTGTTTAATTTCTCATGTTTTCCTATTATTAAGAAAACTGCATTAAAAGTTAATAATTTAATTCTATCATTTGGCATCATATAAGTTTTGATTAATAAGAGAGATTGGCATCTGTGTGCTTTTTTGTTTTTGTTTTGGATAAATAATGTAAAATGAAGCATTATACATTTATGATGCATTTCCTCCAATACTCATTAAAAATAATCTGTGTTTTGCATCAACTTCATAGGGAAACTGTGTCTAAATCCTATATTTGGAGAAATTAGTTGAAATAAGGGACAAGTGACATGAGCAGAAAATATGATGTCCACCAGGTGTTTTGGATCTAATTCTTAATACTAGCAATGTTGGATGGGGCTGACTGATGTTGGTTAAAATGTCAGACTGCTTAACCTTGGCAGGTAAATAAGCAATTGGGTAGGTGGTCAGAAAGAAGTAAGCTAATTCAAGGAGAGAAATTGTTAGCACAGGGATTAGAATGTAGTACTTTAAGCTATTTCTGCTGACTGCCAGATGACTGCAATTTGGCAGTTCAAATCTCAGCAGGCTCAAGATTGATTCAGCCTTCCATCCTTCCAAGGTGGGTAAAATGAGGACCCAGATTGTTGGGGGCAATACACTGACTCTGTAAAACACTTAGAGAGGGCTGTAAAGCACTGTGAAGTGGTATATAAGTCTAAGTGCTATTGCTATCAGGGGCATCTGGCCCAAACATACTCCAAAATCTGGCAATGAAACCAGTTAGACTCTTTATTTGTTCTTCATCTGATCCTCTAAGAACCCACAGAACAGTGTTTCTCAAAATTGGCAATGTCTAGACATGTGGACTTCAACTCCCAGAATTCTCCATTCAGCAATTTGGCTGGGGATTTCTAGGAGTTGGAATCCGTGTGACTTAAACTTGCCAAGTTTGTAAAAACACTGCTCTAGAGTTTTTAGGAAAAACAAATACCAATTTTAAGGAGGTTCAAGGTGCTTTTTAACGTTGCTGCCCAAATGCAATATTGCATTTGATGACTTTATCAGTAGTCTTCAGACAACTCTAAAAACGCTTAATTAAATATCAATGTAAATAGAAATTATCCCAAAGAACCAAAATAACCTCATCATACTCATGAAGATTGCCCACTGAGGGAGGTCAAAAACAGAAGATGGCAACCACAATGAAGTGACTGAAGCCCTGCCCCTTGTTAACCTCTGCTGCTTGCATAAATTCTGTGCCCCAACCATATGCATACATTTCATTTTGTTTCTTTTGTGCCTGAGGCTACAAAATGAAAAGGCAGACTGCTAAATGTTCATGAGTTTTAGTAGGTCATCTTTGTATGAGTAATCTGACACTCTCACCAGGGTCGTTTTGTCATTCGAGACAGCGAAGAAATTGCACAGGCAAAGAATAAAGCAGCTGGAGATGGATGGATGGATTGATGAATGAATAGATAGATGATAGGCAGATGATAGCAAAAAATAAAATTGGGGAGCAGAAGCAGAAGGGTGGAAGACACTGGCGTCTCTATTTGTGAAATGACAGATGGCACCATTAATGGAACATAAAGATTATACATGTAGCCGCAGAATACACACTGAGCATTCCTAATTCAACTTCCAGCTTTGAAACAGGTCTAGGATTCTATGGTGCTATAATTCTTCTCAACTAAGAAATTCTCCCCCACCTGAATGATTTCATATAAGTCAATGCAATCAATGGGTAACAGTGCTCCTGCTACTTAAATCCAACCATTGCCATACCGTGATAGTTTAACATACACTGGACAGCTATTTAAATTTATGTTATAATTATATAAGCCATCCATCAATTATAAGCCATATATCAGATAACAGATAATAGATAATCAGAGTTGGAAGGAATCTTGTTGGTCATCTAGTCCACCACCCCGCCCAAGCGGGAGACCCTACACCATTTCTGACAAATGGCAGTTCAATCTCTTCTTGAAGGTCTCAAGTGATGACACTCCCACAACTTTCGAGGGCAACTTCTCTTCTATGGGTTGATTGTTCTGTCAGAAAACTTCTCCTTATTTCCAGGTTGAATCTCTCCTTGTTCAGTTTCCACCCATTATTGCTTCTCTGGCCTTCAGGTGCTTTGAAAAACAGCTTGACCCCTTTCTCCTCTTTTGGCAGCCCCTCAATTTTTGGAAGATCCTGGTCCTGTCTTCCCTGGTCCTCTTCATTAGACTAGCCATACCCAGTTCCTGTAACCGTTCTTCATATGTTTTAGTCTCCAGCCCCCTAATCATCCTGGTTGCTCTTCTCTGTACTTTTTCTAGAGTCTCAACATCTTTTTTATAATGTGGTGACCAAAACTGGATGCAGTACTCTAGGTGTGGTCTTACTAAGGCTTTATAGAGTGGCATTAGTACCTCACTTGATCTTGATTGTATCCCTCTGTTAATGCAATATCACAATTATAAGCCATCCCGTGATCAAAATTTGGGCACCATTTGGGCCTTTTCAGCTGGCTTTTAACTAAGTCAATGAGGAAAGTCGGATTTGTTTAATGACCACATGATTCATTTAACAACTGCAATGATTTGCTTAACAATCATGACAAAACAGGTCATAAAATCAGGCACTTAAGTACTGCTTTGCTTATCAATGGAGAGTCTGCTCCCAACTGTGGTCATGAGGATTACCTATTCCATGGCAGGACAAAGCTTTTGCTAGCAGCCACCTTTGTCCCCCTTGAGAAGGATGTTTCTCTCAATGAAACAGTCTATTTCGGATACTCAAGTGCTCTCCTACAGCTGCCAAGCCTTTCCCAGTAAACAGCAGAATGCTGTGTGAAAAGAAACCCTGCAACCCTGTTTGGGAATGACTGCACAGAACAGCAAGAGTTAAGAAGCACTAAGGGAGCTTTCAAAGACACCTCCAGAGGTAACCGTGTCATCCGCTTTTGATGCCCCAATGCTCCTTCCTTCCTTCCTCCCTCCATCTTCCTGTTATGTAACTGTACTGAATGGCTTCCTCTGAAGCATATCTTTCTCTAACACGTGACCACCCTGAGGATGGATAGGGCAAGACACAACAGATTCCCTGAACAATTGTGTAGCTGTCAGAACAAATCCCCAGCAATGTGAAGGCAGACTGGAAATAGGACTTAGTGTCCTCTGGTGCAGCTAAAAAGGGAAACGACTAGACTGGCTTTTGCTGAGAAGCTCCATTGTCAGACTTGTCAGACAGACTTGTCATTGTCAGACAACCAAAATATATTTTATTTATCTTATCTTTCGACCCTTCTTGCTGCATCCAGGGGTCCATTCGCAACCATTCCCGTTCTGGGGATTTTCCATAAAGGTTCTTATCTTACACAACCTCTCCAAAGGTAAACGTGATTCAGTCTGAGGAAGAATCATCTGCCTTATCAAATATTTTAGGCTGCTTGTTTGTTGTGCAACACAACTGTTGGATACATTCCTTCATTCTGCACAATGTTCTTGAACAGACCGTTAAATGCTCCACAGCCTCTTCACTAGAGGTTTTTAAGGAGAGATTGGACAGTCATTTGTCTGAAATGGTGTAGTGTCTCTTGCATGAG
Source organism: Laticauda laticaudata (assembly GCA_004320025.1). Taxonomy (NCBI): domain Eukaryota; kingdom Metazoa; phylum Chordata; class Lepidosauria; order Squamata; family Elapidae; genus Laticauda; species Laticauda laticaudata. The sequence goes on from BHFT01012289.1 coordinate 8,450, forward strand.
CAGGGGGTTGGACTGTCTAGAAGATCTCCAAAGTCCCAATGTTTTGTTATTCTTCTTCAAACAACATGCCAGGCCATAATGCTCCTTGCTTGGCTTCAGTGTAGTGTGACGTGCGAATCCAGCCATTCTAAGTCATGGTTAACACAACTTAGCATCTTATATTTACCTGGCAAATTATGGTATATTCTATTAACCGTAGTTAAAACAAGCCAAAGTTTAGTCCAATCAAAACTGGGCTTTTTGTTCAGCCAGAGCCCATGAAGGTTCTGCTGACCATCTCCAAAGCTAAAGAGTTTGCATGGAAGCAGAACAAGGAAGGAAGCAATATGGTCTCTGCAGATCACAGCTGGCAGTTGAGTTCTGTAGAGTACAAGCTTAAATGTCTAAACAATGTACAAAGGAAGTCCATGCAAAATACCCTTCACTGGAGATTATCAGCAAAGCTTCATTAGATTGTTTTCTTCCAGAAATGGATCTATGCACTGCTTCTATGGAATCCAGAAACTTTGCCAAATTGTATATCTAACTTTCTGGGGAAAGTGGCCCATGCAGAATCAGTTTTCCAGAATAAACACCCCTCCCAGCAAACAGTCTTGCTTATTTTAATGACTTCTGCAATGGAAAATAATTTGCCAAATTCAAGCATTGTGTCAGGCCACAAGACAGTTTGGCTTAATGTGCATAAGGCCAGCTCTCTGGTTTGCAAACTGCTTTGTGAACACAGCTAATGATGGTTGACTCAAAGTATTTAACTTAAGTCTGGGGAATGTTTGACCCCAGAATGGATGAACTGGTGGCCTCAAAAATAACCACTTGATCCGGTTTGATTTATTCTGTCAGGACTGAATAACCTGCACACTGTCTTGTCCCAGGCTGTGGGTGTAGAGTGTGGTTGAAACACCTGGGGTAGTTGAGCCAAAGCCTTTGAATCAGAGAACAGTGTTTCATTTTTATTTATTTTAGAAACGTGTACAGCTGTTCAACACTATGATGACTCTGGAAGTGTACAATAAAAGCAATCACACAAGCAAACCCTACCTCTCACCCCCAATGCCAGAAGGAAAATAACCATTAAAAGACAATCAAACACATGGAGGCTGGTACTGCCTCTAACCCAAACCCTGGACAAAGTGTCAGGTTTTCAGAGGACTTTTTGAACATGGCTAAAATAGGGGAGAGAGAAAAGGTGTTCCATCGTCAAGCGCTGTGATGGAGAAGATATGTTGAAGATACTGCTTAATGGATGACCTGGAACATGGTCACTCTGTCCACTTATCCAGGCTGGATGCAAGCCACAGAGGTCTGATGATCCTTTAGATCAGGGGTTTCCAACCTTGGCAAATTTAAGGCTTGTGGACTTCAAATTCCAAAGTTCCTCAGCCAGCTTTGCAAAACCGGTTGAGGAACTTTGAAAGTTGAAATCCACAAGTCTTAATGTTGCTCAGGCTGGAGACCCCTGCTTTAGATAACCAGGCCTGTTGCCATGGAGGGTTTTAATAACAACCAGAACTTTGAACTGCATGTGGAGGAATTATACATACACTGTAGTGTAAGCTAGCCTGCTCATCTGAAGTACATCAGACCTTGTTCTAGAGCAGGGATGCCCAACCAAGGCAACCTGAAGACTTGTGGACTTCAACTCCCAACTCTCATGCTGGCTGGGGAATTCTGGGAGTTGAAGTCCACAAGCCTTAAGTTGCCCAGGTTGGACACACCCCTGCTCTACAGTATGTACTATGTCAGAGGCTGAGCTGGCTGTGGAAAGACTCAATCTGGCCAGCCAGGGTTGTATAAGCTGCTTGACTGTGAATAGCAGAGCAGATTCTGCCTTCCTGCTTCTTTCTTATCCCCAAGGGTTTCCCACAGAGGCCCACAGCAATTATTGCTGCTACGCTGCAGCTGTTTGCACCCAAAACAGATCCTGATGAGATTCCCATTGCTGGAAGAAATGCTGGAAGAAATTCATTCATATTCTCTCCCTCTCTCCCTCCCCTCTCTCTGTATCATTCATTCTCTCTCTCTCTCTCTCTCTCTCTCTCTCCCTCCCCCTCTCTTTCTCTTTCTGGGATACAACTGNCTCTCTCTCTCTCTCTCTCTCTCTCTCTCTCTCTCTCTCCCTCCCTCCCTCCCTCTCACATGCTTACAACTCCAACTTTCTTGCCAAGAATAGGCTGGGGTACAGCCTAAGACCTCCAGGAGGTTCTTCTGAGGTGGTGAACTTTGAAAAGGTAGCAACAGCCTTAGGCGGACAATCATTTTGAATGTTGCTTCTTCCATTTTAATATTTTGGAATTAGCTGTGCAGCAGCATTCAAATTTTACATTTAAAAAAAGTTTAAAGAGCAGTCTGCTTGGGTGGGCATAATATGCGTAGAGTGAGATGTACATCATCTGAGGTATAAAAATGGAATTGCAGTTGCAAACCTGGCCTATTGGAAAGCTTGCATTGAACAGAAGATTAAAGCTTTGATGCTCAGACCTCCAAATGATTAAGCTCTTGCTCTGTGTACATTCTTTACAGATTTTCTGCCACAACATCATTGGGTTGGTATATTCCTTCTTTCCAGCCCTACCAAGGTAGTTGAAAAAGAATGATCTTATGAATCCAGCTTCATAGCTGCAATTAATAGCTTTAAACCATGGTAGATCTTCCTTTTCTGGTTCTCTCGCAAGTTCAAAAAGGATGCCATCAGGATAGCAGGCAGAAGATTCTAGGCTGTGTGGTTGCAGTTTTCCTGCTATATTTTACTTTAAAGTACAAACAGATTTCACTGAGGAAACATTTACTTCAATTTCTTCATTCACAATTTAGATCAATCTTTTCCTTAAGCTCTTGCTGTAGTCCTGGTAGAAGGAGAAGCACATTTAAGGCACATTTAAGGCAACTGTTTCTAAGCAGCAGATGCTTCTTGAAGAAGTGAAGCCTTCATAGCAGGAGATCTCAGGAACATGTCCATCATCATGAAGAGCAATTCTGCAGAATGTCCAACATCTGGAGAGCAATTTTATAGCAAAGATGCTTTCCATCCCTTCAAAGGAAGGGAAAAAAAAAACAAATCCAGAAGATGCCCCAAAATGATTGGGGAGAGATATTTCTTGCTTAGAGGCTAGACTTTGCCAAGGGGCTATCCGGGACCACCGAGTTGCCGATGCCTTCCAGAAGATCATCCCACTGGTCAAAATCTTCTTTGAGTTCTAGATGGAGAAAGCAAAGTGTTATTGTATCAAGAGGCTATGGTGCGAAGCTCTAAAGTCTAACTGAAGGACTAGGGGAGACATGATTAGCAGTCTTCCAACATCTAAGCAGCTGCCCCAAAGAAGAAGGAGTCAAGCTATTCTCCAAAGCATTTGAAGGCAGGACAAGAAGCAATGGGTGGAAGCTAATCAAGGAGAGAAGCAACCTAGAACTAAGGATAAATTGCCTGATAGTTAGGACATTTAATCCATGGAATGACTTCCCTCCAGAAGTTGTGAATGCTCCAACACTGGAAGTTTTTAAGAAGAGATTGGATGGCTATTATCTGAAATGGTGTAGGGTTTCCTGCTTGTGCAGGAGTTGGACTAGAAGACCTCCAAGGTATCTTCAAACTCTGTTATTCTGTTATTGGCTCTTCTCAGACCCCACCCTGAATGCTGCCCACTAACCTAGTTTGATTTTGCCTTTTATCTGATGGGTGTCTTGTTCCTTATAGGAAGATGTCTCCTTTAGAGGAAGAAACAACTTTCATGCTATTGACTTACGAAGATGCTTTTGCAAGAAAGCGAGAGCAGCCTGGTTGGTGATATTCAGGCCTTCGTAGGGATCAATGGTACCCCTTGTCTTGTAGACCCGGTTGACAAGGTTCCCGGCAAAGAAGGTGAAATCAGTGTGACTCTGGTGGATGGTACCCCTGGGAGGAAAAACGTATCAGTGTCAAAAGTGAATCACTGAGAAGAACAGGGTCCAAAATGGATCCCCAGGTCCAAAGATTGGACATCTTCCAGATTTAGCAATTCAACATCTGCTGTGAAAGTCTACATCCAAGGTGTGATGACCCAGGGTGGGATACAAAAGCAACAAAGTCACAAAAACAGATGAAGTCCCTTTAATTCCTTCAACTTGGCTTCAAAGGTCCAGTTATCATTGACTGGAGAAAAAACTCACCCACAAACAGTTGCAAAAAGGAAGACCTTCTGTTTAAACTCAAAATACATATAAATTATAAATAGAAAAAAACAACACAAACCACACTGAAGAAATTAATGAGACAAGGCAGGATAAGGGCTTGAAGACATCCACAGATATTGAAATACACACACCGGGAAGGACGCCAGAACTCAGGTAAGAACTGACAAACTAGAAATATTTTCACACTTTGCTTCCAGCACTAGCCCATGAGCAGTTTGTCCTTTTAAACAGTCCTCATAGCTGCAGCCCATGAAGGGGATCAAGGCCCTTTCCTCCCCCATAGACCATGCCATTCACATTTCTCCCTTATCCACTCCTCCCTGCGTGCCCTAGGATGAAGAGGGGATGGGCTATGCTGGCTGGAGAATTCTGGGAGTTGAAGTCTACAAGTCTTAAAGTTGCCAAGTTTGGGGACCCCGATCTGTGCAATAAAAGAAATGTCCAACTTTTCTCTACTCTCAGCATGAAACTCCCAGGTTTGAAGGCAGCCTAACTTCCAAGCATTTGCCTTGGAGAGCAATGGAGGGAAACTGTCTTATGTCCATTTCTGGTGCTTTGTGAAACAAAAGAAAACACCTCAGTGGTAACAGACACTCCTTTCGCCAATGCTAGTGGTAGAGTTCTTTGGGAATGGCGAGAGAGATTAGACAAAACACTGGGTCTGATTTAGCAAAGCTTAAAGGAAAAAAAAGAGAGAAAGATAAAGCGGTGTGTTTTTCTCATCTTCACACAACCATCCATTGTCTGCAGATAAAAGCATCTCTATGAGGGATTTTTGGACAAGGGATTCTGACTATTTAGCAAGATGACAGAGATTTATTTTCCCTTCCTTCCTTCTTCAAAATTCATCCAAAAAAGCTTTGCCAGTGCTATTTTAAGACACAGACCTGATGCTGCCTTTGCATCCCTGCCTGAAATGAGCGTCAAAACCATTCTACAAGAGTGTCATTCTTCAACACTAGCACGGGGAGGGGGAAACACACACACACACACAGACACACAAACATACACCACACAGACACACCCATCTGGTAACATCTCCCTTTCAAAAGCTCTCAGTTTTAAGGGGCTGGTTTGCATTCATTTCACCTCCTGAGTCAAAAGGATTCTCTGGTTTTGGGCTATGCCAAATCCCAAATTAATTTTATGCAACTTATAAAAAAAGAGGCAATCTTACAAGGATGTAACCCTGTTGGCTTTGCTAATCCATGCCTTTCTTTGTTGCTTACCATCTTTTTCTTCCTGATTTCTCCCCTTTTATTCCCCTAAATGGTCCCTCCCACTTTTCATTTCAGATACCGCCTTATTTTTAACCTCCCCCTTCCCCCCCACTCATTCCTTGTGTCACATCTTCTTAGACTGCAAGCCTGCAGGGAAAGGCTGTGTTTCTACGTGTGTGTGTGTGTGTGTGTGTGTGTGTGTGTGTGTGTGTGTGTGTGTGTGCAATCTGTGAATGACACCTTCTCTGATTGTGTATTCTTTACTACTACGGCAAAGGCGTTGATCACAGTTAGAGCCCAGGCAAACTCACAGGATTGTTATGATCTTGCTTTCACTGCTGGTGGCGTTGATTTTTTTCATCTTGGCCACGCTCTCTGCAGTCTGGAACGACTCTGTGTTGATAAACAGCACCGGCTTGGTCACTTTTGGGTAAACAGAATTCTCCAAAGGGAACATCCATGCATCAAGGGCAACAGCGCATCTACCGGTCAAAAATAAGCACAGGGCACCTAGTGAAGCAGGAGTCCAACACCTCGGCTTCCCACATAGCAATATCAGATCATAGCAAAACTTATATACTGCTTCACAGTGCTTTCCAGCCCTCTCTAAGAGGTTTACATAGTCAGCCTGTTGCCCACAACAATCTGGGTCCTCATTTTACCCACCTCGGAAGGATGGAAGGCTGAGTCAACCTTGAGCCAGTCAGAATTGAACTCTTGGCAGTGAGTTATCCTGCAATACTGCATTCTAACCCCTGCGCCACCATGGCTCCTTTGTTTGTCATTTATTGATTGATTGATTGATTGATTTGATTTGATTTGTCAATCACTTACCAGATAATAGGTTTAAGTATAAACATGAGTAAGAATACAGGAAATAGGTACGAATAAATGGGGACAATAGGACAGGGACAGTAGGCACGATGGTACACTTATGCATGCCCCTTACAGACCTCTTAGGAATGGGGTGAGGTCAATAGTGGATAGTTTAAGGTTAAAGGAGTGGGGGTTAGCAGATGTAACCACAGAGTCAGGTAGGGCATTCCAGGCATTGACCACTCTGTTGCTGAAGTAGTACTTTCTGCAATCAAGTTTGGAGCAGTTTACATTGATGTGTGCTTTTGTATTGTTGCAGTTGAAGCTGAAGTAATCATTGACTGGTAGGTCATTGTAGCAGATAATTTTGTCTACTACGCTGAAGTCCAACCGTAGGCGGCGTAGTTCAATGTTGTCCAAGCCCTAAATCTCAAGCCTGGTGATCTTTTGAGTTTGCAATTCTCTTTTAAAAAGAAGAAATTTTGGAAGATACTCACTTAAATTGGGCTTCTTTGACCAGAGCTAGCACTGCTGTTGCACCTCCAAAAGAGTGACCCATGACAACGGCTTTGGTCAGATCCACATTGTCCTGCAAGGGGTAAGGTGAGAACACTTTAGGAAGCCAGCTCATTAATATCATGGCCCAAGAATCTCCAAACTGGGCAATGCTGGAAGGCTGCAGGGATGGTGACCAAATTTGCCATTCTGCTCCTGGGAACTGCAGCTCCCAAGAAGCCCAGCCAGCTGTCCATTACAGATAGTCCTCAACTCACAACAGGTTGCTTAGCAACTGTTTGCAGCTACCATCTGCCTGAAAAGGGAACTTAAGGCCCAGATCCGATGTCCCAACAGTTGCCCACCCCAGCCATGTGACTGTATTCAGTGCTCAGCAACAGAATTGCATGATGGTATTTGCAGTATCCCACAGTTACGTGACTCTTACTACCATTTTCTCAAAAACCTGAACTTACTTCCTGTTTTCTGCAAAAAGCATGACCATAGTGAATCATTGGTTCACTTAATTGCTGTGTTTGCTTGAGTGCTGCAAAAAATGTCTTACAAAAAATTGGTTTGACCAACATAAAACCCTGTTTTATGACCCTTGCGACTTAGGCTCTATGACAGTTGTAATAAGGACTACCGATACTGAGGAATGTTGGGGACTGTACTTAGGGAAAACCTCAATGAATGGCCATCCATTTACAAGAACAAGGGGAGATCTAGCATTCTATCAATAATAGGATCTCTCATTTTTATGGAAAGGAGAAAACCATTATATCCCCAACCCATTTCAAATTTTCCATAGGAAAAAATCCAGAGAATTATACTACAACAATTCTGTAAAGCATCAGGTCTGTGAAGGCTGAAGCTCATCTGCCAGCTGTCAATATTATACTAATAATTGTTGGTTTACATAATGTCTTTATGCACATTTAAATGCACATAAATACAAGTTATACATTCCAAGCGAAAGTTCAAAAAGCTGTCTCTAAATTCCTTTTAATATTCATCCTTTCTCTGAGAAATTATAGTTTACCGAGGCATTGACAAAATCCCCATCGGTCAATTGCAAAAGGTAGCTTTACTTGGAACAGCTTACATTCTGAGATGATACCTTTAACATCACCAAACAACATTTGTCTATCCCAGATACTTGGGAAAGATTCAACAGGTAGATAAAAGTGCCAAATCTAAGCATCTGGCTGGCTGTGCAACCAACAACAACAACAATAATAACAATACTGTGGAGTTCTTGGTGCTCTCTGAACTTGGTGGTTTGCTTGCAGATGTTTCATAATTGGCAAACCGTACTCAACGAGTAGTCCTTAATGGGTCTAAGTTTCCATGGAGGAAAGTAAGCAATGGGAGGCCACAAGGTTCTGTCTTAGGCCCAGTACTCTTTAATAGCTTCATTAACGACTTAGATGAGGGAATAGAAGGGGAACTTACCAAATTTGCAGATGATACTAAGCTGGCAGGAAT
>BHFT01012290.1:0-10000 GCA_004320025.1 Laticauda laticaudata
GGATAACAACGGATGGAAAATTTGCTCATCCGCTGTGTCCTTTTTACATACGTTTTGCATCCGTCGGCCTATGTGACCTAGCCTTAAGAAAGTATTTTTCTAAATGACCATCAGAGAATCAGTATTTCGTATATTATTATTAGCACGCTCTGATGCTAAGGAGTGCTACTCCCGCTCTCTACCTGAAAAGATCTGTTCCAAATGCAAAACACAAGCAGAGAAGAGGAGTCACAGTTTCAGTTTCAGAGCAATAACCAGCTTTAGTACAGAACCAGAGATGGTATTCAGCAGGTTCTGACCAGTTCTGGAGAAACGGTAGTGGAAATTTTGAGTAGTTTGGAGAACGAGCAAATACTACCTCTGACTGGAGATTTTACACTATCCTTCCCCTTCCACACCCAGCAAGCTACGCCCACAGAACTGGTAATAAAAAAACTTTGAATCCCACCACTGTACAGAACAGTTGAGTTAAACCATGCCCAGGCTCATTGCTGTCTCCTTCTTGCTCACACAGCAAATACTGCTTCAGTTTCCAAACAGCCCTCAACTCTCACACACTGACAGGACGCTAGCCAGATGAATACCAATGGATACTGGTCGGCAGAGGCACAATTTTTTCTCCTTATTTTCCTCCCCCAAAATTAAGCCCAATCACATCGTTTTGTAGTGAAGCACAGGTATAGAGCTAGTCATGTATATTCTTAATAAGACCTTTTCCCTAACCCAAATTGACACCACATTTTCCCTTCCATGGTGAATCAATCAAGCTTAATTTTCTAATTGTACAGCATAACTACTGTAATACATCAGTTTAATATAATAAATACATCAGAATAAAGGAGTAAAAATGTCAAGCCCTACAGCTATACATGTCATATGACATTATGTTGAAAAGGACAGGCCTCTTCTAAAATCCATTACAGCACACATTTAGCACTCTTAGACATGATTACTCAGGGCTAACTCAAGGTCAGTGTCTTATTCAATGGAAGAGGTCTTCTTCAGAGCAGCATCTTGTGGTCAGTGCCTGCAACATGGTAAAAGTTCTAAAAATATGATAAGGTTGCACTGCAGTTAAGTTGCCCTTTGGGACATCTTGTTTGCAAAACCTCCCTCAGAGGAAAGGCAGCCAGCTTCTCAAACAAGGAACATTGAGGTAAAAAATAGTGGGGGGAAGGCTTATTGTCCTTTTTTCTCTTCTTGCTGCGAAGGCTAATCAAACCATCTAGTATTAAATATACAGTATCTGTTACTCACTGAACACAATTAGAAAAGAGTATAATAATATGCCACACATATCCTTCATATACACATGGGACAGACTCTAATGGATGTCCCAAAACTTTCATTAACAGAATGGAAAGGGGACAATTTCCCTAGTGCCCTGTTGCAAAATCTCTTCTGAAAAGCCCTGCTGGATAAATTTGGGATAATAAAGTAGTCTGAAGGGGAAACAGAAAACGGGTATTTTGTGTTCTCATACTTACTCATAATCACTGTTCTTTTTACAGTTTCATTGAAATGTTCATTTAAAATGAACAGATAGCATAGCCCAAAAAAGTAATTCCACACTGTAAACACATTTCTTAATCAATTGTCAATGATAATTTACTCTAAAATATTTTCTTTTCAATAATTCATTGTGAAAAATAAAGGACTTAATTAAAACCAAAATATTATTAAATTCAGACAGAATTAGCATTCTTTAGCTGAAAATAGGAATTATGGCCTGGAAAGTTTATGCAATAATTACTAACCCACGCTCAACTCTGTTTTTTAAAAAAAACATATTCCTTGCCTATTTTGACTTGCATTTCTTTTCTGTTCCTCATAGTGCAATGTTCAACAGGATGGACCAATGAAAAAAAAGTTCTTTTATGGGAAAAAAAGTTGCAAAATAGGAATGAAACTGGTTCCACCATATTCCTTGTCACTATCTTCCCATCTTCTTCAATCAGCTGACTGATTATTTCCCTGACTCTTCTGTTTCCACAAATAGCCAATTTAGAAAATTCTCTGGTCTGCTTAATGATCCTCCTCGCTTTTAAACAATTTTTTAAAACCAGCATCTGATCTTGTTCATGTTGCATGTATAAATGGGTTAAGGATTAACATATTCTACAGCAGCAGTGGGTTGAGTGACTAAGAAGCTCTGAACAGGGATGAATAGGTTACTGTGGAGGGTTAGCTATTCCTTCCGGCCTCCAAGAGAAACAGAGTGCTGGAGCAGAGTCACCAGTGGAAGGATTCAGCCGGTTTGCACTGGTTCAGCAGAACCAATACCTAATTTTTTGTTGAGTTCAGCAAACTGGTTATGACAAATCTGTATTTTCTGAAACACGCCTGGTTTTTGTTCAGTTTCCTTCCAGGTGTGTGTGGGGGGGGAAACTTCCCAAAAGTCCAAGGAAGGAGTGATGGAAACCAAACGGAGTATCACATTGATACTCAGGCAAAAGCTGTCTTACTTTATAGCAGGCAGTGGGGGCAGGGTAGGGCCTGCGCATAAGGTGACAGCCCAAGACCAAAGTGCCAGCAAAGCACCAAAGAGTCGGGAAGGGTGTTGAAGTGAGCGGGTGTCCTGCCTAAAGCACCCATGCCGCCTGCCCCTTCCTGGCTAGAGCTGGAATGCCGCCATGTGTTGTGGTTTGCCAGCAGCCGGTGCAGCCAGCAGCAGAAGTGGACAGTGGGGAAGAAAGGGGACCAGTCAGAAAGTCTGGAGAGGACTCGGATGAGGGTCCTGCATCTGATGTAGGGATGGGGCCAGGACCATCTGGAGGTAGGGTGCTGCCTTCAGAGCCTGGCAGCAGAGAGGCAGAGGACCTAGAGAGCCTGTTCCCAGTGTGCATGTGCGCAGAGCTGCTAGAAGGCAAGAGCAGCTGAAATAAAAGGGGCGACTTGGGAGTAAGGCTGGGAGGTGATTGCCCCTCCCATAAGGGATAAAAGTCAGGCCTAAATGATTAAACCTTTGCAGGAAGCAAAGTAGTTTGATCAGTTCCAAGCCATCCTTGAAGCTCTGTGTACTTTGGTTAGTTTTTTCTTGTACTTCAGTTGGTTTCTTTTATAATTAATAAATACTTCTGCTTTGGGCAGCAATAATTACGATTAACAAAGCCAGGGTCAGCGTCTGGTGCCCAGATGCCCTCACTTACTCCAAGCATTTCTTTGCTAACCTGATTTCCAGTACCGTCACATTCAATCAATTCCAATTTTGTTTCTCACTTTTTTTCTCACAAGGAATTGGAATTGATTGTGAGCTTTTTTTTTTAATCCCACAAACTTTTGTTCCCCTGCACACGATGGTGAGAAACATTATGGAGAAATGCAACGGAGCTAGAAATCAGGTTAGCAAAGAAATACTTGGGGGAAGCGAGGGCATCTGGATGTTGGTGGGTGGGGCAAGCTCCGCAGTGTGGTGCTGTGCTGCAATGGAGAAATGGGAAATGGAGCGGCCAGCGTGAGAGAAGGAAGAGGAGCAGGGAGAAGAAAGAGGGAAAGCAGCCTCCTCCTTCTCTTGCGCTGACTGCTCCATTTCCCATTTCTCCATTGCAGTGCAGCATCCAGGATCGAGGCAGAGAACCAGTTGTTAAATTATTTGAATCATACCACTGTCATCACAGGAGAACAAACCTGGGTGGGTGTTAAATGGTATTGCTGAAGATGAATATCATTTAATCTGTACAGAGATTGATCCTATTGGCCATTAAGGGAAGAAAGAACAGAAGTAATATGCAATGTATTACCTGTTCCTACAGGACAAGTATTTTCTTACTCTTACTTTTCTTTTCTCCTGTCCTGAGGACCAAAACCTCAGAGATGAAGTTTCTCTATCATTACATGTAATTCGGCCAATAAACCTGCTCTCTTGCATCTTAAGCATCTGCCTGTAAATTTGTTTCATGAACTTTATTCTACTGAGTTACATATCATCTTCGAATTATGGATCCCAGTCGAAGTTATTTCAACCTTTTTCCTACAAAGCTTCCCTTGGCTGTCTCCAAACAGATCAGGTCAGCATGAGTTTGTTCTGCCAGGAAAAAAAGAGCAGGGAACTGACAGTGTCCTAATTTTCTTTATAGGAGTTGAGATCTCTTCTAAAATGGCTGCTATCCAGTTCACTGGGTTGCTCATGACAATCATGCACTTCAAGGGCAAAAGGGGCATAGGATCTTCTATGAAATCAATCAACTATTATGTCACGTGAAGACTCCTTAAGTAGGGGATGGAAGTGTATATGCATGTGGATAAGGAAGAATGAAGTTGGGTACATATGGCTGTCAGGATTCTGGCAGCTACCCCAATTAAATCAAAAGGATTTTTTGGGTGTTCAACTGTCCAGCACTGCCTGGGTGTAGCCGACTCTGATATGCATAATTCATTCTCACCCTTGACCCTGGTTTTTCCCCACCCCCCGGGTATATCATAATTCATATTCTCCAATGAGACACATCCATAGCCAAGAGTCATCAAGCATGCTCTCCAGTTAGAATTTTGCGCAGCAGAAACTTCAGTCACCTAATTACTATCTTTGAAAACATTTATGGAATGCACTTTCAGTTTGCAAGCTGCCACACTGCTCCCCCCTCCTTTTCTGTTGCCAACTCTAAAAAGAGCATAGAAATATTTTATGAGTTGACTGACAATGGCTCTTCTCCGAACTGTCAGGGAACCTGACTCTCTTTGCATAGCCTACATATTTAATCTTTGTGTAGGAAATAAGATCTATGTACCACTGTCACCATCCAAAACAGAATGTTTATCTAACGCAGTGGTTCCCAAACTTTTTCAGTCCATCACCCCTTGGTGCTACAAACTCATCCTTGGTGGCCCCCACCCAGGGGTGGGATTCAAATTTCTGTGGGTGTGACCTAATTTGAGGGCATGGCTTGCTGGTCATGTGACTGGGTGGGCATGGCTTGCTGGTCATGTGACTAGCTGGCGTGGCTTGCTGGTCACATGACCAGGTAGGTGTGGTTTGGTGGTCATGTGACTGGGTGGGCATGGCCAGGTAACTGGCAAACCAAATACAAGTGGTCCTCACTTAATGGCTGGGTGTTTAGCAAGTGTTCTAATTTATGACTAGCCTCCCCAGAGATACTTGACCTGTTTTTGGAGTTTTGACAGCATGCAACACACAATACACACACACCACTTCTAACGCCTACTGGACAGGTCATTGCACTAGAATCAGCAATCATCTCTGATTTAGCCACCTAGAAGTGAATAGAGACTAATCAGTAGATTTTTGCCAATTCTTGTTGCAGTTGTTTTATTTGTATTTATTTCTATTATGCTGAAATTGCATTGACATGTGTGTCCCTTCTTGTGGCGAACAGCCAGAAGTTTTGTGTGATTCTTTGCAGGCAAAATTACTGACCTCATGGCTTCTCCGCCCGCTCTAAACTTTTCAATGTGCCGCCTATGTGCTTTCTAACGTCCACCATGAGCCCGCTGCAACCAGAGGACCTGCCAACGCAATGTCTGAGCAAAGCAGCTTGATACACGACAGATCCAGTGGGACTGAGCCTAGAGAGAGGGAAGAGAGAGAGAGAGAGAAAAGAGAAGGAGAAACACGAAAAACGGAAAATATGATATATATGCAGACAACAAAAAGGGGGATGGAAGGAAGGGGACACGAAAAGAAATAAGAGAAAGGAGGGAGGGAGGAGAAAGATAACTGAAGATATCTATGTCTAGTCCAATCACCTGTTTCCAGCAGGTTTAGAAGCGGAGTGTGTGTGTGGTGTATGTGTTCTCTCTTGTAATTTACCGAGACGTTTTTGGATTTTGCTTCTCAGAATTGGCAACTGTAAACTTGGGAAAATAATTTTTTAAGGGAGGAGATCTGGTCGCAAATGGATCTGTTAGAGAGAGAGGCTCACACAAAGATGTGAGAGCGTTCCTGACTAGTTCCCTGAACCATGTTTCGTCCACAAAATCTTTAATAGAAGGCCAAAGAGGTTCAATGTGGAAAAGGGGCGCTCAGATCTAAACCTAGACCCTCAATTTATGCTGAATGCATCAGGTTTCTCTCTCCTCTCTCCCTCATCCTCTCTCTCTCCCTCTCTCTGCTCCTCTCTCTCTCCGTCTCTCTCTCTCTGCTCCTCTCTTCCTCTCTCCTTCCCTCTCCTCCCTCCCTCCCGACTGCCTCCGACCTCGTCTTGCTCTACGCTTCTTCCTGACTGTCGCTTGCATGGGCCAGAGCTTCAAACATGGATACCCGAGTGGATGGATAGAGGAGAGAAGAGAGACAGGTAGGTAGGTTAGATCTATATTGTTAGAGGTAGGTAGGTTAGACAGAAAATGACAGGCAAGGCAGGTATAAGATAGGGTTGTCTAGGGAAGGAAGTGAAGTGAAGGAGACAAGAACTTTGGATGTGATTGGACAGAGGAGACAGAATGCGAACAGTGGCAAGACATTTGAGAAAGTAGTAAGCAAAGCCCCAGAGTGACTTTCATCATGTGCTGCCACCATGTGTTCGACGCATTGAGCCCCTTTCACCACAACTGTTCTGGTGCAACAGATCACATGGATGAAGCTTGCGGTGCTGGCTGCCCTCAAATGCCCCCTGCTGCCTCTAGTGCCCCCCCACCCCCCCTTCAGCACTGCTCCATCTGAGCAGAGCCGTCTTCACCTCCCATAACCTGACAATCGCTTTGGGCCAACCGAATTCTAAGAAGCTTGGCCCGCTACAGCCAAAACCTCCCACAAACTCTGATTCCACCATAGATATACTCAAAATGGCCGGAAAGGCCACCCTACACAATTCCCTGCGACAGCACTAACGCCAGGCGGCGGCATGGCTCACTTCCTTGGGCGAGACGCTTCCTCTTACAGCTGGCTTGAACCCAGCCAATGGGGATCTGTTTGGCGGCCTTTTGTTCATGCCCCAGGCAGAGCGCTTCTGGATGTGGAAGGGTGATCCTGTGTTGCAGCGCTGGCGCTGATTCCCTGTGCTGGCAAAAAAGCTCCAGCCTGTCGTGTTTTTTTGTTTTTTTGGGTGCAGGCTGCACCCTCCTGACCAGCGCTGCCATCTGCCGCATCTTAAGTGCCACCCCTGACCCACCCCTTGCCTCTTAGCACCCGCCTTAAGGGCATCCCACCGCCCCCCAGGGGATGGTCCGCCCTCTTTGGCAAACCATTTGATCTAATGCAATTAAGTTCTAGGAAAGGTGGCCCCCGATTAGCACAGAAGGAAGAGCAGTGATCTGTTCTGTTCGGAAAAACGCGAGTAGAACCGGGTTCGAACAACAGAGTTTTATTCAAAGCAACGCAAACGGAAATAGAAACACATGGCTAAAAGCGCGGCAAGCGCTTTTTATAATACACAGGCTGCCTGCTCCAGCTTATAGCAATGGCAGTATTTGCCTTTCAGGCGGCTCTATTTGCGTTTGGTTCTTAATGAAGCCATATCCACACTGGCCTTTCTGGCCAATCAGATTAAGTTAATTTGGAGAGTATCCATCTAATACACCCCTTAGTTTAGTCCTACTATGGTGACGTCGCGCAGGTAGTGGGCTCTTCTGACTGCTATTTGACTTGTCGCAGTAAATTTTTGGCTGGAAGACTCGAGCGGTTCGGAATGGATCGCTGTCTCTCCTGGTTCCCATGGAACGCCTGGGCAGGTGAGTCAGCGTGGGTTGCTGACACGCTTGAGTTGCTCAGGCCGGTGGTTTTTGCCGCTCCTCTTCCTTGTTTTCTCTCTCCCGGGCAGTGTCGTAGCTTGGTCTTTTGCTGGCCCCTTCCTAGGACGGGTTCCTTCTTCATGTGGATTATTTCTGGTACAGTTTCTATCTTTAACGCATATAGTGTTCTTTTTGTCTCTTTTTTAGATTTGTGTTACATGTTCTGGGTTTATTTTAACAGTTTCTTTTTTTCCCCTTCAGTTTATTATTTTCTTGTTAATCCCCTCCCTCCTTTTTTTGGTGTGTTTTGTTTTTCGTTGATTTTTATTGTTTGAGAGGTTGCGCGGTCATATTTCGACTCGACATTCAGGTAACGAAGGGCTGGTCTAGTGTGCCACTTCCATTCCCGTGCCATCATCTACGGTTAGATGTGTAGGACGGGGCGCTGTTATTTGTGTGATTGTGGCTGGAGAGCATAGACAAGGTTCCCCGGTAAACAATTTTTGCGTAGACTAGGTCGGGCGATTCAAATGTTGCGAAACTGGCTGGAGGAGTCGGGGGGTTTTCTCAAAGGTGTAAAGTTGGATGTATACCTATCTATAATGTGCAAGTTTCCTCCACCATTAACAATTCTGGTGGGGCTCTTGTTAGTTACAGTTAACTGGGTGAGTACAATGTTTTAGTTTATCCTGGACATCTCCTTTGGTCGCATTTTTTCTAAACCCTCCTTGGTAAATCTGAGCATTCTCCTCCGCCCTACCATATTGCTGCCGGTGGGCTGGCACGGTTTATGCATGGGTCATTACTAAAAGAGGCTAGGTACTGCTCAAATTGGTATAGGCGGTTAGTTGTGGCCCATTGCCGGACACTAAGGACGTCAAGGCAATCCCATGGGTTGCGATATAGTTTGTTGAGCTTGTTTGACTAAGCAGCGTCGGTTGTCGTAGAGTATGACATTAACTATGACTTTCCAACCATTCTGAGTATGCATCTACGACAATCAAAAACGTACTTGCCGTCTCGTAGTAGAACCCGTCAAAGTCCAATATGGATCCGAAAAGCACGGGGCCTGCATGGGGTTCCCAGTCTCCTTAGTAGGCGCTTTGTGGTGATGATGGCCTGTTTTCCTGGCATTTATTTTCATGTAGCAACCTAAAACAGAAAAATCCTATTCCAATTCCTCTGTCTAAGCAGGCCACCGAACATAGCTCCTAGCCAAGCTTTTCATTTTTTACGATGCCTGGGTGGCCCTCAATCGACAGCTGACCCACAACCACTCTAGTTTGTAATCTGGAAGGAATTATCAACCGTCCGATCACACCCACAGTAAACACGCCATTTTGTATTGATCAGTTCAGTTCCTGTCGGTCGCGGAAAGGGGTTTTAAGTTTCGAGTTTTTTTGGTTTTCCGACGCAGGCCTTTACCTACCCAGATTGAAAATGCGGGCAGTCCTGGGTTCTTTGGCGGTGGCTCCTGTGCGACATTCGTTTGCAGATATTGGCAGGTTTCGGGGACAGGCTTGCTATTTGCAGGGTGGTAATGTTGGCTGCCAGGTGCTTCTTCCGTTCATGTGGCAGCGCGTGTTCGAAGCTTAATGCGTCTGCATGGGAGTTTGTTTTCCAGGTCGATGTATCAATGTGTAGGAGTAACGCAGCTGTCGTACAATTCCTGAATCCATCTAGTCTATTTGGGGAGATAAATGTTCGGTGTGGGTTTTGTTTCCCGCCAAAATTCCTAGTAACGGTTTTTATGATCAGTTACAATGAAAATGTTTCTCCCATAGAGGTACTCGTGAAAGCATTTAACTCCGGGCGACAATTGCAGGGCTTCTCTGTCTAGTTGACTAATGTTGCGTTCTGCTTTAGAAATGTTTTGAGTTAAAAGGCGCGGTGTGCCTTCTCGTCCCGTCAGGTCAGTTTGCGTGTGGCTCAGGATGGACGACTCCTAAACGGTGAGGCATCATCTAGGTGACCGTCAATTCGGAAGTGTGTTACTAACTGAATAAGAAACGGTGTCTGAGGTTAACAATTTTTTATGCCTTGGAATGCTTTTGCTTCTCTATGCCCTCTCAAGTCCCAACTAGTTCTTATGCCAATGAGTGTGATGTAATGGT
The DNA here is from genome assembly GCA_004320025.1 of Laticauda laticaudata. Classification (NCBI taxonomy): domain Eukaryota; kingdom Metazoa; phylum Chordata; class Lepidosauria; order Squamata; family Elapidae; genus Laticauda; species Laticauda laticaudata. Next base: position 9,738 of record BHFT01012290.1, read on the forward strand.
TCTGCTATCGTTGCTTGTGGGGGAGAATACGTTACGAAGTTTATTAGACCCAAAAATGGCTTTTGCAATTCTCGTTTTGTTTTTTTGGCTGTGGTGCGTCTCTAATAGCCTTCGACTTTCTTTTACTGTAGTGTGTATACCATTCTGCCTGCAATTAAATAACCCAAAATTCGATCGTGATCTAGTCATTAATCAGCATTTAGTTCTGTTTTTTGACTTTCAGGCCAGATTCTCTAAATTTTGTTAGGCAAACGCTCTCGTCA
>BHFT01012292.1:0-21078 GCA_004320025.1 Laticauda laticaudata
TAAGCCATAATCATCATAATTATGACAAATCACAGCTTGAACTATCTTGCTTTGCATGTAATGAGTCTATCTCATATATTAATTTTACCTTTTAAGTTGCATTACTGAAATAAATGAACTTTTGCACGATATTCTAATTTTTTGAGTTTCATCTGTCGCTGGGTGATTTTAGGTTCCTATTTTAAACCATTCATTCATGGAATTTGATGGAAGGCTGTGAAATAAAAAGTGTGAATTTGTTTGCTGTAATACCCTTAATTAGGCTAGCATAGTTAATACTTTTTTTAGCCCAACCATGTTATTTTTTTAATTTAGGGAAATATAGCTGTCAAGAAATATTCAGGAGATATTTGCCCTCTGCTTACTTCAGGAAACATCATTTATGTGCAGCTGGATAATTTGTGGGTCTGAAAGGCCTCTGTATCAATTGGGGGAAATTCTCAATTTCAAATGATGGATCATTTTAGACTTGTGACATAAGTGATATAAGTTCATTCTTCCATGCCTTCTCTGAGTTATTTTCTTGAGGTTGCAAGAAAATTATTCCTCAATTTGATTTTGTAAAAATTTTGGCTTAACAGATGAGAACTTTTCCTGGAAAGGAGGAGATAGATTAATGTATTAACAGAGTTGGAAAGGACCTTGTGGGTCATCTAGTCCAAACCCCCACCCAAGCGGACTCTACACCATTTTTGGCAGATGGCAGGCCAGTCTTTTCTTGGAAGCTTCCAATGATGAAGCTTCCACAACTTCTGAAGGCAACTTCTGTTCCATCAGTTGATTGTTCTCACTGTCAGAAAAGTTCTCCTTATTTCCAGGTTTAATCTCTCCTTGATCAGTTTCCATCCATTATTCTAGTCTGGCCTTCAGGTGCCTTGGAAAATAGCTTGACCCCCTTCTCTCTGTGGCAGCCCTTCAAATATTGGAACACTGCTGTCTCACCTGGTCTTGAGCAGATCACCAGCCTGTGCCCCATTTGCTCAATGAGTTGGTCATTCCATGTTTCAGTTTTATATCTTAGCATACAAAATAATTTAAAATTGCATCCTGTCTGGCATAGACTGAAATGATACAGTTTATTCTTCCAACTCAAGATTCTGATATTTCAGTTTTGCTATCAGATCTGTGATGACCCATGGTGGGATACAAAACAAACACAGTCACAGAAAACAGGTGAAGCCTCTTTTTATTCCTTCACTTTGCTTCCAAGCTCCGAATATTCTTGACTGAAGACAAAAAACTGTCACACAAACAGTTAGAAGAAGAAGGGAAAAAGCAACACAAACCAGCCAAGATAACTGGGAAGGATTCCAAACTCAGAGAGGAAGAATAAACTCAAGATATTTTCACACTTTGTTTCCAGCGTTCGCCACTACATAGGTCTGTACTCTTATTCAGTTGTCACAGCTGCAGCCCATGAAGAGGATCAAGGCCTTCTCCTCTTGAGGAGACCACATCTCTCCCTTATCCTCTCCTCCCTGCATGCCCTCGGATGGAGAGGGATGGGTCTGAGTCCTCCTCTGACTGCTCAGCTGGCCTCTGCCCTTCCCCAACCTCCTCCACAACCTCTGGAGACACACTTCTACTCCCTATCACTGTTCCTCCTCTCCCTCAGAGACAGTCTCCACCATGGGCATGACAAGACCAGGCTTACCCAATAAATACATAATTTGTAAGGGACAGCAGAGGAGACCTTGGAGAAATTAGGAAATTACAAAAAAGCATGATTTATGCCTAGAACAGGAAGAAAACATTAGGAACAAACTTAAAGAAACATTAAGGAACAAGCTTTCTTGGGTATTAAAAGGAAGGATTTCAAGTTTCTGCTACTATATGTTTTATGAATAGAGCTCTAGTTATTCTTCAAAGGGCTGACAATGTTATGCACAAATATTTGCACAGGTCCACCTCTTTTTTGAAATCTAAGCGGCTTAATGTAGAATTACTAATAGCTATAGATCCAGAGAATAGGAAAATCTTAATATTGAAATGAGAGTAAAAATTCTAGCGGAATCCTACTTGATTCTTTCAAAGGCATTGATACCTTTACAAAAAGCAGTTAAAATCAAATCTATTTGGTTTATTTTGGCAGTGTCTGCAGCTGATTCAGCATTCAATGACATGATAGATTTAATACATGCACTATTGATTCCTGCATATCTTTTTTTCTCAATAGAAAACCATTTGTCAAAATCATGGTAAGCTTGCTAAAATACCAAAAACAAAAAAAAAAGCAAAGTCTTTGTATGCCTTTTAACTTATGAAGTACATGCTATGATGGTGAACCTATGGCACTCTCATAAAGTGAAACCCTTCAGCAGAGAGGTCATTTAAGCTCTCCAGAAAAAGCACACCCAGGAAAAGCAATCCTTAGATCCATTTGCACCACTTAAAAATACTAGCCAGTCTTACTCACCTCACAAGATATCCTAAGGAAATCACCCAAATTTAAGGAAAGGTCACATGACTCCCAAAAAGACTCCAATCTTTCTAGCTAGCCAAGAAGCCTTGCTGAATGTCACTCATCTTGGTTCCCTCATCACTAAAAGCTCTGTTTCATTATTCAATTATTTCTTCAAAGTGCTGATTGTTCAGGAAAGTATTTCCTCCCAACAGCAGTGTAAAAATCTTAAAACAACCCTTCCCCTTTAAGAAAGCCAAGCCTCATAAATGCCAGAGACAGGAAGTCTAGGCTGTCTATCAAGAATGTAATAAGGGTGGAAAAAAACAAAAGGAGATTGCTTCTAACTACAGGTTCTACTAACTGTTTAGAAAGTTAACAAGGGGTTCTATAGAACCCGTAGAATCCCAACCCTGAATAACAGCCCTTGGGGGTCTTCTAGTCTTGCTTAAGCAGTAGACCTTATAACACTTCAGACAAATATCTTCACAAATATCAAAAAGGCTAGGATGGTAAGGGTTATCTGGCTTTTATAAGGCCAGATAACCATCCAGCTCCGTTCTCCTGTGCAGGGCAACAAAAATTTCCACAACTGGTTCTCCAGAACTTCTCAGAACCAGCTGAATACCACCTCTGGTTCTCTTTTTGATTGATTAATTTCCATCCAGTTTTGCTTTCTCGTTGTTTTGGAGAATCGGTTGACCTCTTCTTCTTTGTGGCAGCCCTTTAGATATTAGAAGACTATTGTAAATATAAAATAAAAGAAATATGGAAAAAAAGAGATTGGAAGACTGCTATCATACAGTCCTACCCTTCATTTTTAGATGTTAACACATCTACAAGAACAGACAGGCAATGCATGAATCAGCATAGAGCTAGGATAATTAGGCAAAATTCCACTGTATTTCCAGATATAGGAAAAAAATAAGATATTCTACAAGAGAGCCAAAGGCTTGGAAATACCATTCTTCTGGCCTTCAGAAAGTATGTTAAGACCTGACCCTGCTGATTGGTATATGGGTCAAAGAGTGATCTGTGATCTTGGAGATATTGGTTGGTGTTATGAAGGTGGTTCTCCCCACCTCGTTAACTTTAACTGTAACCCACCTTTTGTAACATTCTTTTTGACTTTGTTCTTCTTTATGTTTTCATGCTATGGTATGATTTTTATGGAGCCCACTCAGAGACACTTAGGGTAAGATGGACATTGTAGAAACACTATGAATAAAAAAAATAATCTACCAAATTTCACCACCAGATTATCTTAGAAGATAACAGATAACAGATAATCAGAGTTGGAAGGGACCTTTTAGATCATCTAGTCCAAACCCCTGCCCAAGCAGGAAACCCTACACCATTTTTGATGGGAGTCCAATCTCTTCTTGAAAGTCTCAAGTGAAAGAACTCCCACAACTTCTGAGGTCAAGCTGTTCCACTGGTTGATTGTTCTCACTATCAGAAAGTTATTCCTTATTTCCAAGTAAAATCTGTTCTTATTCAATTTCCATCCCTTAATCCTTGTATGGCCTTCAGGTGCTTTAGAAAATAGCTTGACCCCTTCCATAGATGACTATGTAAGATTTGTGTTTTTCTATGGCCTTGGGTTAATGCCTTTGAAGGCTGATGTAGTATATATGTAGTAGTTGTAGAAGACTGCTCTGCACATATTTATAGTATATCCCTTTAGAAGTACCTACCATAAATGTAGTCTTCCTGATTAAATCTCATTTCTGTAATAAAGGTTAATTTATAAAAATCCAGAGTATGACCAACATAAATCTTTTTTTTAATTTTTTTAATTTTTTAAATATTTTAGTGAACAAAACAATTAAAAACATTGAACACAGTGAAGTCGATTTGGCATAACTTTTATTCAATATCGCATAAATATATATTTTCCTGTATACAATTATTCAAATGTATACAAGTATACATTTGTTCGCTCATAAATTATATTTCCAACATCATTCCTCCTCTTTTCATCTTACATTTATTTGTCCTCTCAGCAACTCCTTTCCCTACTTAACATCTTCCTTTCTGCTCCCACCAGCGATAGAATCTATCCCAAACTGAGTAATATGTCAACTCATCTTTATTTTTCATGTCTAAAGTTAGCTTGTCCATTTCAGCACATATCAAGATTTTGTTTATAACTTCATCTTCACTCAGTATGTCTGCCTCTTTCCAGTTCTTGGCAAATGCTATCCTTGCTGCAGTAATAATATGTATAATCAAATATAGATCATCCTTATTGTATTTTTGACATGATTCCCAATAGAAAGCATTCGGCTACAAGATCTAATTTAAAACCCAGCATTTCCTCCAATCACTTTTCCATCCTGAGCCAAAATCTTATGCTTTTTTGTAGCTCCACCATGCATCATAATACATTCCCCATTCCACTGAGCATTTCCAACAATTTGGGGACTGGCTTTTATACATCTTAGCCAATCTGGCTGGTGGAAGATGCCATTGATAAAACATTTTGAGCAAATTTTTGTTATATGCAGTGGACATGGTAATTTTTAAATTTCTTTTCCATATTGTTTACCATTGATCCAATTTAATACTGTACCCAAAATCTCTTGCCCATACCACCATTGTCTCCTTTACCTGTTCTTCCTTTACTTTATAGGCTACATTTGTCAATTTTCCCTATTAATTTATCCTCTGATCCTAACAGAATTTTATCCAAAACTGTTTCTTGCATGTTAATTCCCCATTCTTTTTAATCTTTTTTATACTTTGCTTGTAACTGTAAATATTTTCACCACTCTAAATCCATCCCATGCTGCTTTCGGTCTTATCTAACTTTTAACTCTCCATCTCTGTTTAAGGTATCTTTGTAAGTTATAGCTTTCCATTGTTTCAATAGGTTTGGATATGCCTCTAATATTGACATCCAATTTCAGCATAAATCTGTTGTGTTTATACAGAAAGTAGTTTTCTTTCCTTCTGTTGGAAGACATATCCACCTGGTTCCATTCCAAGCTGGGAGAAAGGCACTGGAAACAAAATGGAAGCTGGAGGCTGATTGGAAAGAGGGTCCCATTTATTGAAGAAGCAGAACCACAAAACTTTGTGATTCTGGGCAGCTGATAAAAATAGAGTTGAGAGCAAGTGGGTTTTTATATCTTCTTTGGGCTTTGTATTTGAGCTTCCTGTTCCTGTGCAAGAACATGTATTCTATTGGTTGTTGTCATATTCCTATGGAGTCAAGTAGGGGTTATGTAAGGGTCATAGTTAGCTCTATAGGCAAAAGAAGAAATGCAAATCCTCAGTGCTTGTCTGAGCTAAACTGGTCAGCCTCCGGCTTATTGATTATCTAAGTTCCCAGGTTTCTGTGACTGTGAACTACTGGGGTGGTGGTGTAATGAAGAGGCTTTCAACTGCTCTGGACTGCTTCTAATCCTACCATTCTGCCTTTGTTTCAAAATATCTTGTCTTCAATGGATTACCAAATCTGCATTTGTAAAAAGTGGACTCCTCAGTTTCTGGTTAGGGGTAGGGAGACTGGGGCTGTTTGAAGAGCATGTTTCTCCATTTCTCCCTTTGAGGAAATATAATATTTTGTTTTTTAAATATTCCTCAAAATATTTCATTCTTCTAGAAGGCTTCCCACCCTTCATTCCTTTTTTTTCCTTCCTTCCTTCTTTCCTTCCTTCCTTTTCTTCTTTCCTCCTTCTCCTTGCTATTTTAATATGTATTTTGAAACCATGTAAAATGTATACCATACAGGTACAAGTAAAGAAATACAGATGAATCATGAATGTGTTAATATATTATAAGAAGCTTCTAATATTGTAAGATATACCATATCCATTTTCTAATCAAAATTAAAACCTAGACACCCCTACTAAACAAAGTAACATTTTTAGTTTTAAGCCATTCCCCCCAAAGCCTAACATTTTACACAATGGCTTAGCTGTTTTAAAATGTAACATTAGCCCAGTGATCCTTCAGAGGGTAGAAATGTGATTATCAACAAATGCAGATGAACATACATTCTGGATAAAGAGTTTGTATTACAATTTCCCTTATTTTCCCTTTGTCACAGGAGTTATTGATGGTTTTTTTCTTTTTTTCTTAAGGGACATTGGGAATTGTCCTCACCAGTTAAAATTGGCTTCCATTGTCCAATCAACTAATAGCCCTGTTGATTAATTTACTGATTAAAGCTTATGACCTGAGTGGTTAATGCAAACAAAAGACTTATTATGTAATGTAATGAATTAAGGTGCAGTCAGAATGACAGGAGCTGAAACCGAAAGCTGTGGAAACAAATTAAAAAATGTTTTGGCATTGAGTCGAAAGTGTGGAAGGTAGGAGGTTGGTGAGCATCATATCCATATTTTCTCTTTAAATTTTCTATTGAGGGAACAGCTCAGAATAATCTCGGAATGTGTGCTGATGTTTCTGTTGTTTTTAGTGGTCTGTACACTTAGGTAGGGTTTCACATACAGTCCTGTGACTTAGGATCTTGCTTATTTTTGTGATATATTTGATAACATCTTCTGCAGTGGGAACTGCCAAGTAACTTGAAATTTTGTTGTATTAAAAATTAATGAAAAGCAAATCAGTTCAGCAGAAACACTTAAGGTTCTTCTGGGAAGAGTATGTTTTTTCTTAAAATATGACAATGTATAGTACATTAACTGAGAATAAAAATCCAGAATTAAGACCAAACCATAATTGTTATCTTAAACAAGCAGCTCATTATTTTATTAGTTCAGCAAGGCATACAGTTACAATAAAATTAGAATGGATAGGAATGGGGAACTTAAAAAATACTTTTATTTAAACCACATTAATAAATGAATATCATACTTAAAAGTTCTATCTAATAGCTGTTTAAAACTGGCTAAAAGAATGTAAAGTGATAGAATTTGAAGAAAGCAAGCAAATAAACAAATAAGAAGGAATAAGTTTTAGAATAAAATCAAACATGTTGGAAAAAAGTACAATCATTCGTATTTACTGTATGTTCTATTTTTTTCTAAAAACTCCATTTTAGTGTAAGGTCATTTTGTAAAGTCCATTTTTACAAATATGCACATTTTGTATTTACAATGTCCCCAAATATCCACTTTTTGTTTGGAGAACCACTTACCATTTTTTAAAAAGATAAATATAATAAATTCTCATTGAAGTATGAACAATCAGAATGTAGTGATTGCTCGCTGATGATATATGAACTATTACAATTCCCCTTTCTCTAACTCCAGCTATAAATGCTAAATATTGTATGGGGGAGTGCAAATTTACTTCTATCACAGTTCCCAAATGAATACATTAACAAGAAAATCCTTGCACGCTGAAATATGAGTTACAATATTTGTCAGAAGTTTAAAATAGAGCTGGTAATGCAAATAGGCACACCAATTAGAACTCTGGGGAAACTGCACATAAACAGGAGTTAGAGAAAATTATGTATGATGGAAAGCTTTGTACAAAAGTGAACCCAATAAAGGAAATATATAAAACTGTATACACATGGGGAAAATGTGCACAAATGGTGTATTATTTTTTTTTTATAAAACCAGGCATACAAGAAACTGAATAAAAGACTGGAAATATGTGGGGAACAAATGGGACCAGAATTGGTGGATCCACACCTTTTTAATGGCAACATTATTCATTTTATTTAAGTTTAAAAAAAAGTTAAAAGTTTCCCTTTTAGCCCTGTCTAACTCGAAAATACAGTGTTCTCTATTTCTTGGCTGAGGAAGCCAGTGTTATCTGAAGAGAATTTCCATGGTCACTTAGCCAGCATGGCTATAAGCCAAAGGCACACGGAATGCTGTTACCTTCCCACTGAAATGGTACCTATTAATCTACTTGCATTTGCATGCTTTAGAACTGCTAGGTGGGCAGGAACTGAGGCAAGGAATGGGAGCTCACACTGTTGCGCAGAGCTTGGATCTTGAACCCCAGGTCTCCAGCTGACAATCTCAGCATCTTTAACTACTGAGCCTTCGCCCTCCTTTTTATTAAAGGAGCATCACAAAAATAAATAATGAATGCAGTTTTACAAGGCTGGCTTTCAAGGAGAGCGGTGGTGTATAAATGTCGCACAGTGAGGAAGATTTATTTATTTAGCATTTGGCACTTGTTAGCCAGGGATCTCCAAGGTGGCTGGCTGCCTCTGTGAAAGGGATTTTTTTAGTCAAAGTTATCTTTACCCGCAGCATGCTTGAATGCTGGTAGGCAATTGGGGGATGCTTCTTTCTTGTCCCTCTGTGGTTTATTCACTCACGGGAATCAAACTGCTGAGCTGCCGACCTCAGCGGTGTGCAGGTTCAGCATCTTACCACATGAGCCACCATGGCTCCGCTTGTGAGGAAGAATCTGTAAGTCTTGGAAACAATGTTCTTTAAGTCTTAAAAACAATGTTTTTTGATGAGTGGCTTCAAAAACAACTCCTCCTGTTCCTCCTCTTCCTTCTTCTTTTTCTTCCCCCCTCCTCATCCTGATACTGACTTTCATTAGTGCAACAATTGGTGCTTGTTACTCAATACTTTTGGCCCTGGCTTAAGGTTATTATTTTTATTATTTGGCTGTACCCTTTTTGTGTGTGTGTGTGTGTTTTGCTTCCACATGCATAGAGGAGAAATGCATCTCGTTTGATTTATTTCATATACCTTTTCTGTAGAATATAAGCCTTATAAGTGGCTTGAGCCCTGAATATTCATACAATTTTAATATAATTTGTTTGCCTTCTAGGAAGCACATTGCTGGAAAACAATTCACCATTCATGCAGTTTGATGCAGAAAGCAACAAATGCAATGTGCCACTTCCCCCTTTTCATTCTGTTTTCTGCTTTTTATACCACATTTTAGTCCATGAAAACAAAGAAGAAATTTGTTTGGAATTTATGGAAGGGAACTGATTTAAATTTTCTCCTTCCTTGCTTGCTTGCTTCCTTCCTTCCTTCCCATATGGAGGAAGCATCTTCAAAATTATAGAATTAAAAACAGCATAAGAAATGACCTACTGGGGAGAGTAAAGAAATTTATAATAATATTGAAAAGAAATTAAAGGAATGCATATCCCAATGGTGCTTTTTCGAGAGACAACTGGACTTTCTGGTTTTTCTTTGAAGGTATTTTGCTTCTCATCCAAGAAGCTTCTTCATATCTACCTGGATGGTGGGGAATGGAAGGATTTATACTCCTCGTAGAATGAAATACTTCCATTCACCACCATCCAGTCAGAACTGAAGAAGCTTGTTGCATGAGCAAAAAGTCTTCAAAGAAAAACCAGAAAATCTAGTTGCCTCTTGAAAAAGCATCTTTGGGACAACCATGATTTGGATGAATGTGAAAGTTATTTAGAGGAAAGTTATTTGTCTTTATTCTAGAGGCAAAGGAGGAGGAGGAGGTAAAAAAAAAAAAANGGAAAGTTATTTGTCTTTATTCTAGAGGCAAAGGAGGAGGAGGAGGTAAAAAAAAAAAAAGAAGAAGATAAAGAGCCATTATAATCACAGTGTAGCTTGTGTCTTGGGCTTTAGCATTTCCAAATGGTCTGAGGCTTTAAAATTTAATCAAGGGATTTCTTAATGAAGGCTGAGGACAAGCAACATTAGAAATACACTTGACAAAAGGGTAACAAATTTCTATTTAATTATTTACAATGGCCCTCTGCTGATACTTAGAGACAGACTTGTGAGCATCAAAACAGAGCAGCCTGGAAGGACAAGGACATTAATTTGTCCTCACACCAAGCAAACAGCTTTCAAGATTACATCTTGTTGATCTTGATGAAATTACAAGTCTAAGATCTGATGCACTATACCAGTAATTTATGTTCACAGGTCACTCTCCATTGAATGTTTGCTATGCACCATGAGCTCACTTGTCATTTGCATGCAATTCAATTTATCGTTTAGATGATATTTTTCTATCCAACCACTGACAACCTGGAAAGGTCTGTATTTTTATAAAAATGACCTTTCCCCAAGCCTCCAAATTTTGTGGTGTGAAAGCAATTAACCTGTTATTTTCAAAACTGGGAATTTAGTTGTGATTGCACCATTTGGGGCTTTTAGAGACTCTGCCAGCCTTGTGAATCCTCCATTAGCATCAATACTTGGTTATCACCAATAGTCTTGTCAATGGAAAATTCAACCCTTCCAACAACTGTGATAGAAAACTTGATGCTGAAATTCCAACAATTTTATAGTGTTCTATGAAAACGTGATGGTGCAGTTTTTAGAATGCAGGCTGACTGTGCTCACTGTGAGGAGTTCAGTTCTGACTAACTTAAGATTGACTTTGCATTCCATCCCTCTGAAGCCAGTAAAATGAGGACCTAGATTGTTGGGGGGCAATAGCCTGAATATAAACCTTCTTAGAGAGGACTGTAAAACACTATGAAGTGGCATATAAGTCTAAGTTCTATTGCTATGAATACATTTCATATTCATGCCAATGAAGACTAGAATATAGACTTTTTCTTGTTACTTCCCAGCACATAATGTTTATAGAAGATCCATTGTCGCTGCATCATTGATATGTCTCAAACCTGGAGGAAAAAAATGACACACTTCTAGAAAGCATGAATAAGCCAGAAGTGCTTGAGAGGTTCATCACACCTGTCATACATCCTTGATACAACATCTTGGAAAGAGATTTTTTTTTAAAAAAAATATATGGTTGAATAATATTCTCCTCTGACAAGGTTACCAGAAGTACACTTAGAATCAAAAATAATACAAGTTTTTCCCCTTTTAAAAATACTGATTTCTTCTCCTCTTCTTCTTCCTCCTTCCTCCTCTTCCTCCTCATCTCCCTCCTCCCCTTCCTCTTCTTCCCCTTCCTCCTCCTCCTCCTCCTCTGCCTCCTCCTCCTCCTCCTCCTCCTCCTTCTTCATGTAGAAGATCATGATGATATTTTAGTGAGAAAAAAAGAATACAACAGAAACTGTACTGTCTTTAAACCTAGAGACACAAAAACAGAACCAAAAAATGCCAGTATTTGATAAAGCTGCCCTTGGAGATTTATCTGTATCCTGAATCCAATCTGAGGGCACAGATAAACCTTCAAGTGGCCTCAATGTCTCTCTAAAAGAATGCAGTCTGCAAGAAATATCAACCTTTACAGCCCTCTCAGTTTCTAGAATCACCATATTGCCCCCAACAATCTGGGCCTTATTTTACTGACCCCAGAAGGGTGGAAGGTTAAGTCAACCTTGAGCTGCTCAAGATCGAACTGGTGGCAGTCGGCAGAGTTAGCCTGCACTATTGCATTCTAATCACTGTTCCACCACTCCTCTTGTAATATAAGAAAGAATATCCAGAATATCACCTATTTCTCATGAAGATAAAGGAAGTGGCACAACGTGACTTGCAAGACTCTGTTATTGTAATTTTATAAGTAGTGTTAGCTTTCATAATTTGGGTTTTCTAGTTTGCTCTACCTTGAAGGGCTGACATAAGACTGTTTTGTGATTGGTGTGTTTCTGAGAGTAGCCACTTCAGGAATAAGCAATTCCCCCCACTCCATGGCAGCCAATCTGTGAAAAAGACTAGCACACCCTCTCATCCTTCAACACATTCACACCTGTCCCAAGTTTGCATACCTCAAGGGAAGAAATAATGGATGGATACTAACCAAGAACAGATGCAATCTAGAACTAAGGGAAAACTCCTAATGGTGGGAACAATCAACCAATGAAATAGCTTGCCTTCAGATGTTGTGGATGCTCCATCACTGGAAGTTTTTAAGAAGAGACTGGGCAGCCATTGTATAGGATATTCTCCTCGAGCAGGGGTTGGATTAGAAAACCTCCCAAGTCCGTTCCAACTCAGTTAGTCTATGTTCTAAGCCTGTTCTTTCATCTCCATTCAGCAGCTTTGGGGCCAAAGCTAAAGATATGTATTTGCATATAATTGTCAAGGACCGTATTCGTAGAAGTGTCCCCAGAGAAGTTCTCAAGGCTTGCATTTCACATAAAGAACTTTTGTGTACTAGTAAAACATGATTTTATGTGAAATGCTTAGAAAGATAATGTAACTGAACACAGGAGCAAGAGCGACAATACCATTGGAGAATGGCCCAACCTTTCAACCTTCCTTATATCATGTTGGACCCAATGAATGCAATGTTGTTTTTCCCAACAGAAAAGAACAACCTTGATGCTTCTGTCCTAGATATCAGGTTTTTATAGACTGTTCAATTATTTAGGGACATATTTTAACTAGAATGGTATAAAAGGCATTAATATTTCAGGGAGTATGTTAAATTCTATGTTATTAACACAAGTTTTTTTTCAGGTTTTCCTGTGACTTATTTTAAGGCAGTGTTGCGATGGCATAGAGACATCGTCCTTCCCATAGTGCACACTTTTCTATTGAACTCTCTTTGTTTGTTTTTGCACAGAATATTTTATGTCCAGCATTCACGACTTGGTCATTTCCGCTGCTTTTGTAATAAAAAATTCATCGTATTAGCCTGAATTTTTTTTCTTTTGTCTCCAAAATATTTTACTAAAGAACATTAGCTAGTTGCTTTGATGGTTTGCTAGAGAAGAAGGAAGTTAGATGAAAAGTAAAGATTACCCCCAAACTCAGCTTGTCTCCAAGTGATTCATTTGCCTGATTGTTAGTACAGAAATGGTTTCAGAACAATTTTTGTTTAATTTCCCAGTGTAACCACAAGTCTAGGATTTTCTGGGCTCCTCTCCAAGTACTAACCGGGCCCAATCCTTCTTAACTAATTGTAATCAGCCAAGTTCTTCCTCCTAGCTGGGAGGCAGAGAGTACTCAGAGGCCTGAGTGTGATGAGTGAGCTCTACTAGAGTTGCATATCACGGTAGTAACAATAATAATACAGGTAATCCTTGACTTTCGACCACAACTGGGCCCCAAATTTCTGTTGCTGAGGAAGATGTTTGTTAAGTGAGTTTTGCCTCATTTTAGTACCTGTCTTGCCACCATTGTTCAGCGAATCACTGTAGTTCTTGGTTGTTAAGCAAATTTGGCTTCCACATGGATTTTGCTGGTCAGAAGGTTGCAAAAGGGGATCACATAACACTGGGATACTGCAACCATCATAAATAGGAGTCAGTTGCCAAGCCTCTGAATTTTGAACATGTGACCAGGCGGTTACTGTAATGGTCATAAGTGGGAAAATTGATCATAAGTCAATTTTTAGCGCTGTTCATAACTATGAATGGCCACTAAATGAATGATACTATATATTATTATAATATTGATATACATAGGATACTTTCCTCTGTAAACTGCTGAGATTTCATGAATGTGGTAGTCAAAATAAATAAATAACTATTATCCAGAATCACCCAATCTACAATTGCTGTGTTTCCCTGAAAATAAGACCTTGTCTTATTTTTTTTGCCACAAAAAAGACACCAGGTCTTATTTTCAAGGAGGGTGGGGATATCATCCACTGTCTTACCTCATGTGCATGCATCGACCCTGGCCTCCTTTTCACTGTCAGAGTCCTTCAAGAATGTCTTCTGCAGCCACCAAAGCCTGGAGACCTCTGCAGCTGATAACAGGGCTCTGGATCAATACAGAGCTCTGTTATCAGCTGCAGAAGCCTTCAGGAAAGGCTTCTCAGCTGCAGAAGAAATGGGTTGGCAAGGCAGGTGTCAGGATGCAAGGCCTGGCTGCAACTGTCCGAAGGTAAATAGTATAGAATAGAATAGAATAGAATAGAATAGAATAGAATAGAATAGAATAGAATAGAAATAGAACAGACAGAACAGAATTCTTTATTGGTCAAGTATGACTGGAACACAAGGAATTTTTCATCAGTGCATATGCCCTCAGAATACATAAAATAAAAGATACATTTGTCAAGAGTCAAGAATTATAAGATACAAGACTTAATAATAGTCATAGGGTACAATAAGCAATCAAATCAAACTAGGAAACAGTCAATATAAATAGTAAGAGTAGAAGTGGCAAAGTTACAGTCATACAGTCACAAGTGGGAGGGGATGGGTGATAAGAAGTGATGAGAAGATTAATAGTAAATAGTAGTGCAGACTTTGTAAATAGCTGGACAGTGTGTGAAGGAATTATTTGTTTAGCGAAGTGATGGCATTTCAGAAAAAACTGTCCTTGTGTCTAGTTTGTTCTGATGTGTAGTGCTCTATAGCATCGTTTTGAGGGAAGGAGTTGAAACAGTTTATGTCCAGGATGTGAGAGGTCTGTAATATTTTCACAGCCCTCTTTTTGACTTATGCAGTATACAGATCCTCAATTGAAGGCAGGTTGTTAGCCATTGTTTTTTCTTGCAAGTCCACTAAATTAGCAGTCCTAATTATCCTCTGAAGTCTGTGTCTGTCCTGTTGGGTTGCAGAACCAAACCAAACAGTTATAGAGGTGCACATGACAGACTCAATAATTCTTCTATAGAACTGTATCACTAGCTCCTTGGGCAGTTTGAGCTTTCTGAGTTGGAGCAGTAATTGGCCAGCTCAATTCCCCCTTCCCACCCTACCTTAATTTTTACCCATGCACCCTGGAGTAAAGGTCTTAATTAGGACTTATTTAGGGGGGTAGGGCTTATATTGGGCAGACATGTATCAAGCTAGGACTTACTTTCAGGGTAGGTTGTATTTTCAGGGAAACACGGTATTATTATTTTTTGTTAAAAGTCTCCAAATCTTCAAATAAGGAAGGTTGGGCTTTTCCCAAAAGTTTGGGCTTTTCCCAAAAGTTTGGGCTTTTCAAATATCTTTAGTCCTCTTGTATATTGTTTATTTAGAACCTTCATTTCTTCCAGGATCACAAAGTAAATTGAAAGGATATTCATTTCATTTTTTCCTCATGTTTCAGCTATTTTCAGAGGTAGGTCAGGCTGAATGTAATAAGCCCAAATTCACCTAGTGAGTTTCCATAACTAATAGAAGACTTCAGTCCAAGAAATCTCTACTCCTGATCCTGAACTATTATACTACATTGTAGAGCAATAACTGATACAAAACAAAGCTTCAGAAAACCAATATTAGATCATTTTTAATTAAAAAAATGATTTTAGAAGGCAATTCCTGCAAGGGGAATTTTGCCATAGTGACTTTCCTGCTATAATTTATTATTCAGGCTGGCCAGTTTCCATCTCATACACTATTATAATTAGATGGACAATGTTTCAGTATGCTGATCAACTCATTTAATTAGCAATAGAAAAGTAAGATGAGTGATTTCATCTGACCCCTACTGCTCTCAGTGGCATGAATTTTGCCACCACACTAAAGGAAAGAGCTAACCACTGGCTGCCTTCTTATCAAAGCTTATTTAGAAGGCCTTTTTAAAATACACACTTTGTGTTTGCAATGTTGCATCTGTACAATCTCTACATGGTTGATCCCATGGGTATAAAGGAAGGAACTTACAACACAAGCCAAACTTCTGGAGAAGATGGAAATTTATCTCTTTATCTTCTACATTTACATTTTTATGAAGTTATAAAGTATTGTAAAATACAAAATACAAAAGTAAATAAGAGAGCAATGAGGGGGAAGGGAAGAGGGAGAAGAAAAGTGAGGAAAGATAGGAAAAGAAAAAAAAAAGCATTGACTTCTAACTGTCTCTGATACAGTAAAATAAGGCATTAAACAACAAATCACAACTTTTTACTTTTCCATAATAGCATAAACAAGTCATTTGTGTAAAGATCTATCAATCTAATATGTAAAACCCAAAATCAAAGTTTCATTCTTCTCCACATCAAGCACAAAGTTCAGAAGCGGTTTCATGCGGAAACAAAAGTACTTATGTTCTTTTCTTTAAGTAGTCAGTTTTGTCATTTCAGCCAACTCCATCAATTTCTGCAGCCATTCTTCCATCGTAAAGGATTAAAGTGTCCTTCCGTTTTTGCACATACATAAGTTTTGCTGCTGTCAACATATATGGTAACAAAGTTCCAATTTTTTTCTCCAGTTCATTTTTCATAGAGGGAAAGTTCTGGTTTCATTTTTATCTCCATTTTCAGGATTTTCTTTATTAAAATATGAATAATAGTCCATTTTTTTTGCTCTGTCACATGTCCACCATAGATGGTTAAAAAAAATCCCTTCTTTGTTTTTACACTTCCTACATACATTTGACATGTATCTCTTTATCTTCAAGGATCTATGCTTGGCGTGGGAGCCATACTGTACTTTGGAGTCCTCGGTGTTCTCTGGTTGTTTGCCTACAGACATTTGCCTGCAGACATTGACTAAATAAGATTCTCAGTATAAAGTGAGTTTGAAGTTTCTTCTTTATTTATACACAGTAGCTTGCACTACCAATGATGGTGGGGATATGGTTTTCTCCTTGATAGTTCCTTGATTAGGGTACTGTTTCCTGCTTGGTTGTTTGTTTGGTGTTAATCCCTGCTTATCTAAACCATAGTTCTGTATTGTATTACTTTATGATTTTATTACCAATACTAAAATTATTAAAATATTTTCACTCTGCACTGCCAAACTATTAGTCTATGCCCTCTGAAAAGGTTCCAAAAATAGTATTTTCAGAAGTACGCTATTGGCACCCTAAATACAAAGCATCTTCTGATCTTTGAGTCTTGAACTAGAGTCTATGACAATTCACCATGGCCAACTCACTGCAGTCAACTTTCCATGGCCAATTAGTTGCAGCCAACTCACCTCGGGACAACAAGCCATGGCCAATTCACTACTGGACAACTCACTGCAGGACAAGCATTACATTAATATCAAAGAAATTGTGGAATTGGATTATTAAAGAACAGTTACAAAAGGAGGGACAAATTGAAATGTGAATGACCAAAATGAAAATATTCTTAAATTTTATTTTAAATAATTAAAATTGAATTGTTAAATTATCCCAAGGGTGAGTTTTCCAAGAGTGAGTTGACTGTGGTGAGTTGTCCCACAGTGAATTGGCCATGATGAATTGGCCATGATGAGTTGCCCATGGTGAGTTAGCCATGGTGAGTTGGCTGAGTTGAGTTGTCCCATTCCAACTCTGTTATTCTATTCTATTCTGCTTGAACTGGGCCAGTTTGAAGTAATATAATGAAACAAAAACACAGTGCAGTTTTTCTCCATACTTTCAATGCTGGCTGGTGTATGCCAGAAGAACATGAGATGAATGGATTGTATCTCACTTTTTTCATTTCTTCTGGAACTCACTTCAGTGATTCTGCTCATAGTGAACATTTGCAGTGCAATCTCAATATTATTTTATGTGTCCAAATAACAGAATAGAAGAGGCTCTTTGGGATAGCTTAGATATTTGTTCAAAACAAATAAACCAACAAAACAAAAATGCCTGTTCAGTGTGCAAAGCCTTAGAGGTCTTTCATATTTATGTCAATCAGTCTGTTTATATCAATAGTAAATGTAAACTATGAAAGACTATAATTACTTAGACTATACATACTTTGAAAATGATTCAAAAAAAGTCCTCTGAGCTTTGCTATTATTAAAGCAGACCCTTTTTTTTCCAAACTTCCATGAGTCTAAAAATATTCTCAAGGCTATAGGTTGTATTAACTATAACAAATAGATTCCGTGTATATTTATATGTCACATACATTCATACAATAGATTCCTTGTCTATTTATACATTTTAGATGATTCCTCTCACAAATAGTATTTTTATTTCTACTCAAAGACAGAATTAATGAATATTTTAGTCAAGGTGTATATATTTAGATGTGCCTTACATTAAAGTTACATTAGATCAAATCATACTGAAATTTGCAGAGAACAAATTTTCCAATGCTTCAGAAAAAAAAAAAGAACCAAGCAGAATTTGTAGTTTAAAGTATCTTTAGATTATGGATGAAACATTTCCAAATAAGAGCAGAAAAGGGGATTGGAAATCCAACTGATCTGAAGAAACTGACTTGATAGCCATTTTATGATGTTTGAATGTAGCTCTTCTGTTTATGCCACTGTATTTCTTCTCCATCAGCTTTAGCTTTAGTACTTGTATAATAAGTGCAAGATTCTGTAGGCTGCAGAAGAATTGCTATATAATTTCTGTTAAAACATTTAATTGTGGAATAAGACACAGATGCAAGCATTTATCCATATATCTGAGTTTTCAGATGTTGAACTTCCTTCCTTCCTTCCTTCCTTCCTTCCTTCCTTCTTTTCTTCCTTCGAAATATCCAATTGAGCAAATGCAAAATGAAGCAGTTTTCTGTGTCTGCTTCTTTTTAGTCCCATACCAGTGTCCATCTGCATGAATTTAATGGAACAGCAATAAAGGCTTTCAGGTGTTTACAGTGGAATTTAGACTAAAATATTAAATAAAAATGAGAGAGAGTAAACAAGAGGATAAGGATGTCAACAGAACAGGGGAAGAAAATAGGAGACATCGAAGAACTAAAGCTATTCCCTCATCCCTGACACCTTGTGTTTTGATTTTACCTTAAAAATTCACCAATGATCCAACCAGAATGTGTTTTTTTTTTCAACAATTTTTTGGGAAAAAAATTCTTAAACTCATTTAGCAACTGCAATGGGGAAGGAATAAATTATACTTGGAGATTAAGCATCAGAGCATCCATTACAAAAGAGTCTTACATTATTACTGCAAGAAATGAAGAACTGCCTTCCCATTCTTGTCACAGCTGCAGAATAAACTAGCATCTCTATTGTCGAAACACTGACTTACAAAGGATAACTTGAGATCCTCCTTATAGTTATGGAGGATGTTCAAAGATTATCTGAATCATTTTCGAATATGTTTTGTGGATGCTTTCTTTTTCAGCCTTCTATTTTTAAGGGATAAGAGGCAAAAAGGCTTATCTTTTGACAGGCTTACTTTTTCAAAACAAGTGTGCAGAAAAGTCTGAATGGTGAAGGTAGATGTTTTTTTATTTAGCATGGATGTTTTCTCCATTTTGGAGCATTTATCTCATTTTATTATTGTCTTTCTTACTCCTGTTTGTCTTTCAGGAATGCTTCTATGTTGTCATGGATCAAGAGCTGAACTTGGATAGGAAAATCTGAGCTTCAGATAGAGACAGCTCCTTGGAAGTACTCTCTGATTCACACAAGGTAAAGGCAAAGGTTTCTCTTGTCCAGTCATGTCCAACTCTAGAAGAAGGTGCTTATCTCCATTATTTAAATAACCAAGATATCACATTGTCCTAAGATGATTTTGTGGTCATGTGGCAGGCATGGCAGAATGCCAAAGGCCCCCCAGAACATAGTTTCCATTCAACCAAAGTGATACCTATTTGCCTACTTGCATGCTTTCGAACTGTTAGGTTGGCAGGAACAGGGGTGAGCACTTGGGTGCTGCACTTGGATCTTGAACTGCCAACTTTCCAATGGACAAGTTCAGCATCTAAATGACTAGGCCATAATTCCCCATTGACCCATTACAGGGTTGTTTTGAGGAAGAAAAGTAGCCATATCTACTCACCTATGGACAGTCTTCTGTATCATCTTAGCTTCAACATTGACTTGGAAGACTCAGAAAATGAATTGCAAGAATATTAAAAATAGAGGGCAGATCTTCCCAAAATTCAGACTCAAGCAGAATCCAATTTCTGATCAGCTGGATCTATTTAGAATTCATCATCAAACTTTCCTGCTCAACAGAAGATTGGAAGTGAATAGGTTGAGATGAACATCCTGTAAAGGATACACATTCAAGAGCAACTTTCTTGACTACAGGAAGTTCAAAGACATGACACGAAAGAAAGTTAAACATTTATGGGGTTATCCACTTTTATTTTGTATTGTTACTTTTGGATGTTGAACCAAAGTGGATGTTGGACCAAAGTGGATGTTGGACCAAAGTTGATTCTATTAAATTATGTGGTACTTATCTCCTGCAGGACTTTACAAGACCTATTGAATGGTATTAAGCTAAAACGAGCTCCATGCAAAATTGTAATTCCAATCTCTCATAAAAATGTAGGCAAAGACATTAAAATAGTCAAATACAGTGGGGGGAAAGCAGCCTTTTGGAAGAATGCCACAATTATGAGCCTCTGGGCAGTTTAAAGGTTAAAAAAAGAAAGATATGGACAGTTCATCCCAGCCTTCATGTTATGTGGTGCCAACGAACTTTGCAACCTCCTACACAATTTCATTCTACAATTGTTTTCATGGAGCTTTGCTTTAAAATCTATTATAAATAAATACTAAACATCCCTGCCCTCCACCAAACATCCTTCAAAGACAAGGGTTGCATAAACAAGAAACAATGGTTTTAATTCACTTTTCAAGGATTAACCCACCCAACTGTACTTAATCCAGTTTAGGCATTTACCTATTTGTCTATCCTATTTTCCTGTCTTTTCTGCAGCAACTTCATGTTGGCCTCTTATTCATGGAAGGAATCAACCCAAAGTTCTCACTTTAGGTTCAAATAATCAGATTCATATTAATGTACTTAATTGTACTTCCAATCCAATATAAGAGGATATTTCCTGGCAGTTGGAACAATTAATCAGTGGAATCAATCAATCAATCAGTGGAGATTTTTAAGAAGAGATTGGACAACCATTGGTCTGAAATGTTATAGGGTTTCCTGCTTGAGCAGGGGATTGGACTAGAGATCCTCCAAGGTCCCTTCCAATTCTGTTGTTCTGTTGTTCTGTTCTGTTCTGCTCTGCTCTGCTCTGCTCTGCGCTGTGCTGTGCTGTGCTGTGCTGTGCTGTTCTTCAGACACATTATATGGAGTCTACCTCTCTAAAAAAAAAAAAAAAAA
>BHFT01012293.1:0-34182 GCA_004320025.1 Laticauda laticaudata
ACTGTATGTATATATATGGAAGATGGCTTCATGTTTTTATGTTTTGTTTGTTTATGTTTGTTTTAAAACCAATAAAAATTTTTTTAAAAATGTTAATTCTCTCCTAATGTTGGTTTGACTTATGTAAAAGACAGCTCTGAACACTTTCAGATGATGGAAAAGAACAGATTAAATCAGTCGCAACCATTGATGAGGGAATACTTGGAATCCTGATGAATACAAATGACTCATGAAGGTTAATGAAGTTCAGCATGAGTTTAAAAGAATAGAAGGAATATATTTGATATGTACAGAACATTCTTCAATTTGTCCAGATAACTTTTCAAAGGTACATTAGTCCAAGCTAAATTAACTTTTTTTAATTGTCAATTATAAAATATATCTTTCTTCCCCAATTATCACATATCCTTAGTCCTATTCAAGAAAAGTTCACACAATAAAGTAGATAAAAGTGAACACCTCATCAGAAATATCAGTCTTTGCTTTTTTATAAAGAAAAATAAAGACTTTAACCAAAACACAGAATTGCCTGAAGATTTTTCTGCAGGACTTTAAGATAGTTTATATCCAATCTAGCCTGTGCCTGTATCTTGATTTTATTACTTTTCTTCCAGGAATTTGCCTCATTTATATTTTAGAGTATAGATGGCTAAGATGAATTAAGCCTGCCCATTCCTATTATAATTCAGAATTGCATAAAACACTGAAAATGAAATAGGCTTACCCAATTAAAAAATCTGTAACAAGATCAGCCCAATTCTCATTAGAGGTTTTGAACAAACCATAAATAAACCATCAATGATGGCTGCTTTGCCTGGAGCAAGCTGAGAGATCTAGTCCACAGAATCTCAATTTTAAATCTGAACAGCTTGATTATTTTGGGCATCATATAAAATAAATTGATCAAGCCATTCTGAGGCAAATCCTAAACTTTTCCAATCATCCACAGAGCAAGTTTACTCATCTAACTCATTAACTCCATCTGGAAAAAGCAAAGAACAATATTACATTTGCATATTCAAAAACAGATTTGACGGAATGCTGTTTTATTGTTGCAGTTTTCAAATTCACAGTCTTTTATGGCCTAATGTTGCATCAAGAGTGAAATTATCCTCAAAGGATAATGACAGGAAGCAAAATCCAAATTGCATAATGGTAGAAGGGACTAGGTCTATGATTTCAAATTTAGAAAAAACAGGCTACTTGCTGTGAATATTTTTATCATCAAATCATTCAGTAAAATTCCCAGAAATTCTTTGGAGTTGCAAATGTAAAAAGTGGTCAGATCCCAAATTATATTCCTGAAACAAAATGTGTTTTCTTCTCATAAAGTATAGTAGTACCTTGCTATTCAACTGCTTTGAAACTCATGGACTTTGGTACTCAACACATTTTGACATGATCATTTTGGCCGTGTACTCAACGTTTGCTTGAAAAGCTAGAACTTGTCATGTTGTGACTCACTACATTATTCCTTATGAGAAAAATCTGTTTGGTACTCATCATTGTTGGTACTCATTGCATTTCCCAGAACCAATTAACAATAATACCTAAGTACCACTATAGCTTGATACCCTGGTTAAATACAAATGTCACTAGAATGCAGTAGAAAGTGGGATAAGTTGTTTCAGATAGCTGTTGTATCTTCAAATTTCCTGTTAAACCTTGTTTGAAGGAAAATAAATATTTCATCATATTCAATTTGATTCCTTTAATGGGAAGCAAAATTTTAAGCAACCATGTTGTATCTTAACTGCTTTCCTACATGCTTATTTTATAGCTATCTTTATTAGAATCGTATTCAATCAAATTGATCATTAAAAATGTCTTCTGAAGAAGCTATAGCTTCTGACACAATTGTGACTATAAGAAAAATTTATTTTATTTATTTTTATTTCTTTATTTTTAATTCTGCCTTTATTATTTTTATATATAACTCAAGGCAGCAATCATACATAATACTCCTTCCTCCTCCTGTTTCTCCCACAATAACAACAGTGCAAGGTAAGTTGGGTAGAGAGAGAGTGACTGGCCTAAAGTCAGATACCAAGTGTTTGTGCATAAAGTGGGACTAGAATTCAGTCTTCTGGTCCCTAGTCTGGAACCTTAGGCAATTTGGTATCAAGGAAATGAAATATTATCCTTATCTGCTATTTTTTATGCTCGTCAAATATGTTCAACTGAAACTCCTCTGAAATAATAGCTATGGCCAAATATATGCTTACATTTATAATCAAATTTTAATAACTGTATAAGTTTGGCATGATTATTACATGAGATTCATACTAATTGACAATCATAGTAAAAAATCAAAACAGCAATTATGTCAGTTTTATTTTATAATTTTAGTCATGTCTTCTAAAAAATGTTTTCTCTGGGGCTGGGAAATTAATTTTCCCAAGAGGCCACATGAGACTCTGCAATTGTTGTAGAGGATAGCTATTCCCCTTCCTGCCATAGGCCAGACAGGGACAGTCAAAGGAATAGATGGGTCCACAGATCATGAAAAGCCTATTTATGTTCTATGTCAACGGAATAAAGATATAAATTTGGAATTTGAAACATTCTTTTCATATATATGAGTAACCAAAGAATACCCATTCAAGGACAATTGTTAGAAGTAATGCTTACAAAAACTGATACAATTTAAATAGTTTTGTTTTTTAGAACAAAACAGTCAAGACTACATGCAATGCAAAAAGAATAATCCCTTTGGCAGACTACTATTAAATTTTATTGTTTAAAGCAAATACAGTGCCAAACAAATAATATGTACTTATCATTTAATATTGACTCAACTATCTACTAGAGTATTGTCAAATTTTTCACTTAGGTTAACATCCATCCTGTGGTTGGGAATTCAAAGGTAGCTGCAGACTATATTGTTTCTCTCTGTCATATAATACATGTGGGTATATGCATATTTATTTATCACTTATTTATTTATTTCTGTCATGTTTATGTAGTGTATATATGTATATTCACATTCACCTATTTCTTTGAGAACTGTATGTAACAAAATTTCATTTAAATGTATGCTGATTAGTGTACATTTAAAGTGACAATAAAGTTATTCTAAATCTAAGATCTGAAATCTTTTTATGACACCACAGCATACTAGCATCTCTCCACTGAGCAACAAAGAGTTACCTTATGAAATAACAGTTCCCTATTTTTCTATCTTCTGACAAAGCAGCACAGAAATATTTCAACTGAAATATTTCCCAGTCTGATCACATCCATTTGCCCGAAATAATGATGTCCGTAGTCCACTGCTCCTCTCCCATTTTTTAAATATTGTAGCACTAACCTCTGATTTACCTAAATGAAGCTAGCCAACAGTATCTCACTGATCATCATGTTATACCAAGTACTCAAATTAGACAACCTTCCCTTTCAAATTTCAAGAGGAAGAGGAAGTCAGTGAGAATCTCTCTGCTGATTCTCCCAGTTTGTTTGAGTTAATCTTGCTCAGAAGCAAAATAAATTGCTCAAAGTTACTGGGAAAAGAAACTTAATTTGCTGCACATGTGGCTTGATAAGCAGGAAACTATTCTGTCACTACATATTTTCTGCAAAATTGTGTTGGATATTTTTTAATCTTGACTTTAGGTCACAGCTACTCAGAGGCTTGACCACAGCTATATCTCTCACAGGTATCAACTGATTAAACATATGTCTTAAAACTGTATTTATTAGATAATGGAAGAATTATGTTTTTATGGTTAATAGTTTGATAATTCCAGAAATTATACCAAGCAGCAGATTATATTTATACTCTCAAACTGAGAGCTTCTGGAAGTAGCCTCCCATTCAAGTACTAACTAGAGCTGACCTTATTCTGCTTCTTCAAGATCAGCTGGATGCAGTGTCGGCTGTATTTTTTACAAATAAAAGCCTTCATATTTGATATTGATGAGAACCACTACTTTCATTAAAGGATAGTCTTGCATAGGAACTATGTGCCACGCTACTCAACACTGTGACAAGACTACAAATAAGGTATGAATGAATGCTGTTCAATATTGCTACTTGACCTGCCATCCAAATTCCCCAGAGATATCAAAATAAATAACATGGAAAGGAAAAGAAGACAAGGCTAAAATCCAATATACTGGTTTCATCCACAGAATTATTTTTTGTTTATTTCTTTACAAGGGAAGCAACGATGACAATGTGAGTACACTAAAGTTTGTGAGGCAAACTTTAGCATAACCTCCCATTTGCAAAGTAAAAGCCCCTAAAGTTATAATGTAAGAAAGTTTACCTCCATTTGCATCACAAGCTGCAATTTCTCTTTGTCTTTGCGCTCAACGCATCGCTGCAGCTCCTCTATCTCTGACATTACAGCACTGTGGTTTAATTGTGCTCTTAATTCCCAGATCTGTTTCTCCATCTCTTGCTTCTCTGGATCAGACCTCTCAACAACTGGAACACATGATACAATTTAGGATCAGACCAAACCAAAAGGGAAAACAAGGCTCCTTCTAAGCAGAATTTTTCTATGGAGCAATATAGTTAATGGAACATTTAAACATATGTTTCAACATATGCGTGCCTATACTCCATCAACTTGATTTCTTTTTAGTTTCATGCTATTGCCTCCTTTGAATGACATTTTGGAGCATAATGGAAAAACTGATTTGGGACACTGCAGATGGGGGAGTTTCCTTCCTCAGGAGCCATCTCTAACTCCAGGATAACAATTAGCTTTTTAAATATTCACATTCACCTATCTCTAAGTCAGAGAAAAGGAGAAAGAGGTAGTACACTGCTCAAAAAAATAAAGGGAACACAAAAATAAGACATCCTAGATCTGAATGAATGAAATATTCTTATTATAATACTTTGGTTCAATACATAGTTGAATGTGCTGACAACAAAATCACCATAAAAATTATCAATGGAAATCAAGATTTTACGCAACCCATGGAGGTCTGGATTTGGAGTTACATTCAAAAATTAAAGTGGAAAAAAACACTACAGCTGATCCAATTTTGATGTAATGTCCTAAAAACAAGTCAAAATGAGGCTCAGTAGTGTGTCGTGCCTCCATGTGCTGTTGACCTCCTACAATGCCTGGCATGCTCCTGATGAGGTGCTGATAGGTGTCCTGGGATCTTCTCCCACACCTTACCTTAAAGGCATTCCCCAACTCCTGGACAGCTGTGGTATGCATACATGGCATTGGTGCTGGAGCAAGAACATATCCCAGATGTGCTTAATTGGATTCAGTCTGGGGAATGGCGGGCCAGTTCATAGACATTCATGCTCGTTCTTGCAGGAACTGCTGACACACTCCAGAACATGAGTGTCTAGCATTCGTACGGCGATTAGAGGAACCAGGGCCAACGCACAGCATATGGTCCTCACAAAGGGGTGCCTGAGGATCTCATTCTGGTACCTAATGAGTCAGGCTACCTTCTGGCTAAAACATGGGGGCTGTGGCAGCCCTCTAAAAAATGCCACACACCACAGTATTTATTGACCTCGTGCCAAACCAGATCATTGCTGAGGACTTGCACGGCAAAGCACGGATAAAATTCCCTCCAGGCGTCTCCAGACGCGCCTGTCACATTTGTCCACATGTGCAGTTGTGAAACTGCTTTCATCGTGACAGAGCACAGGGCGCCGAGTGCAAATTGCCAATCTTGTGGTTTTTGGCAAATGCCAAAGTCCTGCACGGTGTTGGGCATGTTAACGCATACCCCCACGTGGACCGTCAAGCACCTCACTACCACCGCTCATAGAGTTTGTTTCTGACACATCTTGAGCAGCCACATGCACATGTGGCCCGTCTGGGAGCATTTTGCAGCAGCTGTAGCAGTTGCTCCTCCTGTCCCTCTTGCACAAGGCGAGGTAGCGTGTCCTGATGCCTGGGTTGTTGCCCTCTATGGCCTCCTCCAAGTCTCTGATGTATTGCCTGTTCCTGAGTAGCGCCTCCATGTCTGGACACTATGCTGACAGATTCTTCTTGCCACAGCTCGCATTGATTGTGCCATCCTGGAATGAGCTGCACTACTGAATCCATTGTGTGGGTTTTAAGACTTCGTCATTCATGCTACCCACTAGAGTAGAAAGCAAACCGCCAGCATTCAAAATGACCCAACCATCAGCAGAAAGCATAGAACTGCAGAAGTGGTCTTTGGTCACCACTGCAAAACCACCTCCTTTATTTGGGATGTTCTTGCTTAACTGCCTATGCTTTCACTGTTGTCTATTCCATTTTCAACAGCATGTGAAATTGAGTCTCAATCAGTTTGCTGCCTAAGTGACAAGTTTGATTTTCACAGAAGATGACTGACTTCTTTGAGTTACATTGTGATTTATAATGTTCCCCTTAATTCTTTTTCAGCCAGTGTTACATTAACAAAAGCAAGCCTAGAACGTATCTACTGGCTTTTATGTTCTCCAGGTGAGACAGCTCCAGGGGATATTCCAATGAGGATAATTTTTAAACCTAATTTTGAAAGAGCATTGAGACAAGATGAGAAGAGCAAAGCTTTTATCAATTAAGGTGATTAGTTTTTTTAATCCACAGTTTCTGCTTGAGATCAAATCACAACTGAACTGAAATCAAGAAAGGATGCAAAAAGAGAGCTTCTGGGCTGTGAGAAACATTTTTTTCAGCTAAATAGCAAAAGACCAAATTGTGGTCCAGAGTTGATTAGCCTCTCTAAAGCTGCCCCGTTTCTCAATGAGGATGTTATCATTTTCATATATAGAAATATATAGTATTGATGTAGAACAGACAAAGAAATAGGATTTTAAGATATAGTGCAGATAAATAATAATTTTTGATAAACCAGTAATTTCTGATAAAAATATCTGCACACTCCTCCCTTCTCAGTGGCAAGACAGCATAGCTGCCAAAGCCACAATGTTGGACAGGTGGGAGAGGAAGGGAGAAGATAAGATGTCTACCTGTGAGGTCTGCAGCCACAGATCTCACAAGGAGCCAACAGAACAAACAGAAGACACAAAGGCCTGCTGCAAAGGAGGCAACAGGAAAGGAGGAGGGGGTAGCTGCAGATACTGGGGTTTGCAGGGCATTTTTCTTTCTTTCCTCAGACCTGATCTGAGATCCCTTTTCCCCTTCGCTGGAACCCTCCTTTAAAGGAGAAGAAAAGGAAAGGGGCCCAACCAGGAACAATTCAGCAGAAAAGGCAAAGAAGCAGAAATAGAAAAAGGAACCAAAAGATAAAGGACCAAATGAACTCTGTAAAAAATCAAGTGCACATCTACAAAGAGTGCCAGTACATATATAGTTGTATGTAAGAGAAATATAGAGATCAGCAATAGAGTATAGTGTACAGTATATATAGTATAGTTATAGCACAGAGAAAGATAAAGAAATTGGATTTTAAGATATAGTGCAGATAAATAGCTTGAAAAAAATAGATGGTGAAACTACAATATACCTTTAACACCAAGGAATACTGATTTAGGAATAGGGAATTCGTGTAACATAGAATAGGAATGCAGTATCAATATAGATAGAATATTAATAGTAAGGTATTAGTTTTCTAAAAGAGATGAAGGCATTTGTAATTTATAATTCCCTTTTTGTCCACTATTGTTGGTTTTGGTTTTTTTTTAAAGTCTGCCCTAGCCATGAAGGGAGATACAAAAACAAAGCAATTGTACCAGTTTCCAATCCTTTTGTGATGACTCTGAGTCCATCTGATCATTTGCAGTTCAAAAAAGTACCCACAACATACAATTTGCTGATTGTATTAAGCAAACAAATGGCTCTATGGTTCAGGGTCTGGACTATTTCCTTTGTTTTTTTATAAAAAGAGATTATAGTGGCATGGTTCCAAACAATATAAAAATGTGCTCAACTGCTAATATGGGTAAATAAGACAGCCAGCACTGGAGCCCACCATCCCTTGTTTTCCCTTAGTAATTCTAGGGGTAACATTTTCTGCAAGAGGTCTTTCAGGTTTTAGCTTTATAATAAGGACCTTGACCTCAGCAAGCTAATCAGGAAGAACACTTCAAGAGTCAGCCAAAAATGGATTATCCAGTGATTCCATTATGAAAATATTCTGGCAATAGTTTTCCCATGAGTCTCTCGTAGCTATTAACTAAGTGCCAGAACCAAGCATGGTTTTTAAGCTTAGCAGTTGGACTTAAATTCTCCCCACCTAAAGGAGACAGTCACAGCCACAATCCAGTTTTAACAGATCTGAGTGACTTCAGTTGCCTAGAATAAATCCTCACAGCAAGATTTAGGGAATCTAACTATACTGATCTGTTCAATGCCAAATGAAACAGGCTAAAATCTACCAAGCATAGTTGATTTATTGCTTCCATCTACTGCTGTATGAGATCTTAGAATGCAACCATACAACTCTTCCTGACATGAATAGCAAACAGAAGTCTCTTCCACAGTTCATACATACGCTTTTATTTCCCTCTCAGCTTTTATTATATTCATACAACAGGAGATGCAAAAAGAGTAGAGAGCAGATTATGAGATACTAGCAGATTTCATAATGCTTCAGCATCCTATAAGATATTAGCATTTTTCACTCATTTTTTAATCTCAAATAGTTACACAATATGTTTTCCATAACATAAATTGGGTCTCCTTTATCTCTCAGTAACCAGTTTTTTTTAATATCAGTGTCATGATTCCACAGCACCACTGTGGAGCAATGCGTAAAAATAAGTTGAGATGGTTAGCATTTACACATTCGTTTTTAAAAATGTTGTTGTCTATGTGATGTGGGTTTAGCATTATATATCCCTGCCCCTTGGAAAAATGTGGCTTACCATTCCAAGTACTAAAAGTAGATGGAAAAGTCCTACCTCTTTGCCTCCTCTTGTCATCCTGCTGCTCATCTAGATGGCTTTGGTGATGCTTAGAAACCTGAGATATTTGATGTTGCAGAGTCAAACGGTCCTCTTCTGCTCTAAGAAGTTGGGAACGAAGATCTTCAATCTAACACACACACATACATATACACAGACAAGTGCCAGTTTTTTAAACAAGTTAGAAAATGATTTCAATCAAATCTGGCATTGTATCTTAATGGATGTGATTAAATCTTTAAAGGATACAAAGGCACAAGCAAAATGAGACTCTTACCTATCATCCATGAAATATAATTAGTAATAAATGAAATATATGCACTATTGATGAATATTCCATATTTATTTATTAAATTTATTTGCCACCTATCTTGCTGTGGACTACTGTAGGCAGCTTACAACACCAAAAAAAGGAAAAAAATGAAAGGAGTGTGAACAGAAGCAAAATAATAGAACCATAAAATAAACAGTGAAAAAGAACACAATAAGAATACTTCAGTATGATAATAATCATATATCATGACATCATTAGACATTGAATTCTGGTGTAGCTATAGCATCTGATTTGAACTATAAAAGAAGCAAATAGTGAAGAGCATGAATTAATGAATGAACTCAAATGAAAGAAATATACATTTACTGTATGTTTGTGAACCTAAGAAAAGGGGAATGGATATAATAAATATGAATGACAATGGCATAATGTTACAGAATGGAGGAACTGAAGATGTAGGTGTCCCAAAGATGCTTTTTCCAAAAGGCAATTGGATTTGATTTTTTTCCTTGAAAATGTTCCAGTTTTGAAGAAGCTTCTTGGATGAGAAACGAAACATTTTCAAAGAAAAAACCAAGTCCAGTTGCCTTTTGGAAAAAGCACTTTTGGGACTAAAAAGGATTAAAATACTGTATATGTCAGAAAGTATGGTTTTATATTATCTAGATAGCTCTAGTACATATAAAAACAGAAATTCATACAGTAGTAAAAATGTATATTGTGCTCCCATTAACAGTAATTATGGAAAACTGGATGAGTTTTGGGGGGAAAATTATACCACAATCTGAATAAATGCAATCCAGAGGACAAATTTGTTCCAAGTGACAATCCAGAGGACAAATTTGTTCCAAGTGAATGCATGGTGGGGACAAGATGAAAGAGTAAAGAAAAAGTGCCAGGATTCAGAGGGCAAGAATGGAAGTTGGGAAAAATGTGGACGTGGAAGAAAAGACATGAAAAAAATCCTATCATGTTCCTGTTGAAATGAATATTTTAAAATGAAATGTTAAGTTGACATAAATTGTATATGGAAATTACTGTGGGATAACTCATGAGAAAATAAACATTTGAACACAGTGGAAATAGGAAATGTGTGGTAAACCAAGAAGAATCAGGATCGAGAAGAATGAAGGAGTGAATAATAAAAAATGTGGAAAAAATACACAAGTACAAGTAGTCCTCAACTTACAATCACAATTGGGCCCAAAATTTCTGTTGTTAAGTGAGATATTTGTCAAATGACTTTTGTCCCATTTTATGATCTATCTTGCCACAGTTGTTAAGCAAATCACTGCAGTTAATAAGTTAGTAACCCAGTTGTTAAGTCAATCTGGCTTCCCCATTCACTTTGCTTGTCAAAAGGTTGCAAAGGTTGACCACATGACCTCAGGACACAGCAATGGTCATAAGTTGCCGAACATCTGAATTCCGGTCACATGATCATGGGGAGATGCTACAAAGGTATTAACTGTGAAAAATGGTCATAATGCACTTTCTCCAGTGCCGTTGTAACTTTGAACAGTCACTAAATGAACTGTTGTAAATCGAGAGCTATCTGTATGAAAGAAGAATATTGAGATGGCTCAGTTATACAGACAAAATGGATGAAGATCAAATTGCAAAACGAGTACGTGAAGAAAGAATAGATGCTTTGAAAGAAAAGTCATGATTGGGCAGAACTGAGGAGATTCTCAGGATCTTTTGTTTAAATAACAAAAGGCAATGCATGAATCAATGCGTGGATGTGGTAGAAACAAAGATGAATTAGAAAGGTAAAGAGTATGTTATTATCTTATCTTCTGCTATTATTTTCTTTTGCTTATTATTTCTTATTATTTTTATTTTATACTAAAATAAATCAGCCACAGAGTGAGATTGGCTCTTCCTGCTCTATGCCATTTTCCTAATCAAAATAATTCTCATGTAGCTAGGGTTTTCCTGGAAGATGGAAAATAAACATCAAATTGTTATCTATCTAATAATGATTATAAGCGCAATACATAAGTTTTGCAATGAAAAATGGAGGCGGAGGTTTAGACGTGTTGCTGGAAAAACAAAAATTTACTACAAAGAAATTAGATACAACGAGGAATTCATTTTCAAACTATAATTTCTTTGTGTGAAATGTAGCAAAGTATTACAACTTTACCATCCATGGGAAAAATGTCCAATGTGTTAATTTCCTTAATTATAAGACAGGGTTTTTTTGCATTTTTTCAAAATATATCAGAATGTCTATATTAGGAAGCCTGAAGCTTTGAATTTGCACATTAATGTATGTTGAGCAATAAATAGAACATTTCAATCTGTATTATTTATTATGCTATTTTATTTTCAAACACATTAATCTATAGTTTATATAATAGATACTGTGTATGGGTTTGAGAATATGCAAAAAAATAAACAAACAAACAAAACAAAAAGTCAAACCAATTAAGATTATGAAAGCTTTTATATGACAAGAAAGCTTTTATATGACAGTCCACCTTTCTTAAAATGCAGCTTGTTTTAACAGTGTCAATTAGTGCAAAGAATAATTGAAATGTAGAATAACTCCAAGAAACAAATGTTTTGAATTGCAGCATACTAAAATGTAAGAAATTAAATGTGCAAATGGCACATGCACTGGTATTTTGTATGGTAGCTTTCTGCAAACCATTCTAGCCCAAAAATGTAACAGATAACAGATAATCAGAGTTAGAAGGGACCTTGCAGGTTATCTAGTCCAACCCCCTACCCAAGCGGGAGACCCTACACCATTTCTGACAAATGGCAGCCCAATCTCTTCTTGAAAGTTTCAAGTGATGGCGCTCCCACAACTTCCGAGGACAAGCTGTTCCATTGGTTGATTGTTCTCACTGTCAGAAAGTTTCTCCTTATTTTCAGGTTAAATCTCTCCTTGTTCAGTTTCCATCTATTATTCCTTATCTAGCCTACAGGCACTTTAGAAAATAGCTTGACCCCTTCCTCCTTGTGGCAGCCCCTCAAATATTGGAAGTACAGTAGAGAACTATTGAAAATGGAATACAGAGAGCTGGTTCAAAACCCCATGTAGTCAGGAAATCAATTTGGTGATTTCAAATCAAATGCTCTCTTCTTTTAAAGAGTTCTATGCTGAAGGACAAAGATACAAAATGCAAAATAAATTAAGTCCCTTTTTAGGGACAATTTTTTCAGAAAAGTGGAGAACATCTTTAGTTGGTTGGAGCCATCTCATAAAGCAAAAAAAGACCATCGTCTTCTGTTATATATTTCTTAGCTTTTTTTTTTACATATTTCATTTTGTAATCTAATTTAGGGCACAAGCTTCTGAACTTTTCCTTAACATATCTCCTCCCAACTACCTGCTGATGTTGATATAAATTTTATGAGATTCAAATATAGCCAACTGTTAAAACAATTACCTGGTGGAGAAGAATTTCTCTACTACTTTCTGAATGATCCAGTTTCCTCTGGGAATGCTCCAAAACCTGTTTAAGCTTAATAGAATAAGAAACTATTTCATAGCTGGTAATGTTTGGGTTATATTAAGTGCCATATTTAAATAATGTAAAATATTTTGAATTTTTTATTTCTTATGCAATACTATTTGCAATTCAAAAATGCTTTTTATCTCAGTGGTATCTTAAAGAAATGATCTGTTCACAAACAGATCTATCCGTCTGTCTGTTTATCTACTTACCTACCTAATTTATTTGCTGCCTATCTTGTGGATTAGGAGATTCTGAGCATTGACTTTTCTTTAACATTCTATTACTTAATTAAGCTGTTGGAGGTCCCCTGCTATTGAATCTAATGCATTTTAAAGATGGTTTCGTTCTTAGAAATCTCCCAGTCTTCTGGATAGGAGGGTAGGATATGAACAGCCAAAATTTCAACCCAGAATGCAGAATAGAAAAGAACATTGCACATGACTACCAACAATACAAAACAGAAAATGACTGAATTTTTTTAAAAAATGGCAACAGCACCTCTGGATTTATCTCCTATGATTTTAAAGGCACAATTCAAGATGCTGAAGTCAAAACTTCAAATTGCTTGGATTTTATTTGTAACCACTAAGAAGAAAATGTCCTCTTCCAATATTTTCTTTTGAATAGTATCTGGAAATAACAGCCGGTACAAACATGTAGCAGCCAAAATAATAGATTGGTTTTTTTTCTTTTTTAATTATTATTTACTGTTTTATCATACAAAAAAAAATACAAAATAGTAAAACAAACAAACAATATGAAACAAAACAAAACCATAAATTCAATCCTAACAAAAACAACAAAGAAAAGAAGTACACACACACACACACACACACACACACACAAAGGAAAAAGTGGTCAGTTAAGGCCCTGTCACACTGGCCGACGGATGCAAAATGTTTGTAAAAAGGACACAGCAGACGAGCAAAATGTTCCAGCCGTTGTTATCCGCTCTCAAAAGTGCCCCGAATTTGCATAACCAGAGCGGACAACACAGAAAGGAACGGATGGGGGGAGGACATGGGCAGATGGAAAGCGGATTGCTCCCACGGAAAGCCTAGCGGATGGAAGCAGATGGCAACATCCACAAAGGCTTCCGGGGGAGCACAGCAAAGCGGACGCAGAACGGAAAGAGCGGATGCAGAGCGGATGCCGAGCGGATGGAAGCGGATGCACAGCGGATGAAGGCGGATGCAGAGCGGAAGCCTAGCGGAAGCCTAGCGATGTCTAGCGTTCACTGCGCATGCGGGGAGGATGCATTGCATCAGCCTGCGGATATAAAGGGAAGCAGCTCACAA
Organism: Laticauda laticaudata; assembly: GCA_004320025.1. NCBI lineage: Eukaryota > Metazoa > Chordata > Lepidosauria > Squamata > Elapidae > Laticauda > Laticauda laticaudata. The sequence goes on from BHFT01012293.1 coordinate 13,866, forward strand.
GCAGGTCACCATTCAGAGGAAAGACCTGCTTCCAGACACAGCTTGCCAGCCAGCCAGCTAGCCAGCCAGCCAGCAACCCAACAACCATGGGGAAGAAATGGAAGACTCAGCCATCTGCTGCCAGCCCTGGCAAGAGGGACAGGGCCACCTTCCTACCCTGGCCCTGACTCTGCTTCTGCTGGGGCTTTCTGCTGCCCAGGCTCGATCTTCTGGTGCTGGGGCTTCTGGCTGATGCTGCTTCTGGTGGTGGTGATGCTGCTGATGCTGATTCTGGTGGTGGTGCTTCTGCTGGTGCTTACTCTACTGGCACTGCTCCTGGTGGTGGTGCTTCTGCTGGTGCTTACTCTGCTGGCACTGCTCCTGGTGCTGGTGCTTCTGCTGTGTGCTTACTCTGCTGGCAACTGCTCTTGTGCTGGTTTTCTGCTGGTGCTTACTCTGCTGGCACTGCTCCTAGTGCTGGTTCTTCTGCTGGTGCTTACTCTGCTGGCATTGCTCCTGGTGTTGGTGCTTCTGCTGGTGCTTACTCTGCTGGCACTGCTCCTGGTCCTGCTAGTCCTGTTGGTGCTTACTCTGCTGGCACTGCTCCTGGTCCTGCTGGTCCTGCTGGTTGCTTACTCTGCTGGTGCTGCTCCTGGTCCTGCTGGTCTGCCGATGCTCCTGGTCCTGCTGGTCCTGCTGGTGCTCCTGGTTCCGCTCCTGCTCCTGCTGGTGCGCTGGTGCTCCTGGTTCCTGCTGGGCTGCTGCTGCTGCTGCTGCTGGTGGTGGTCGCTGCTTTTGCTGCTACTGTTGTTCTGCTGCTTGCTGGTGGTGGTGGTATGGAGAAGCAGCGCCTAACAACTCGAAGCCCCTCTGATGAGGGCCTATATGGCCCTGCCAAAGGGAGGAAGAGGCAGACGCATGAACGGGAGAGGAGGCAATACACCATAAAGAGGAACATGAGGAGGAGGTGCTGGAGTGGCTGAGGGAGAATGAATATCTTTAGCGGAAGGACACAGGCTCTATCGAGACACCAAGAGGAAGCAGGCTGCTTGGAGAGAGAAGGTGGAGAGCCAGGGCTCACTTCGGAGGTGCTTCTCGGCTGGTGGAAGCACATGCACACTGGTACGGGAAGCTGCACCTCAAGAAATCTGGCAGGCCGCGGTCAAGCTGACGGACAGAGAGACCTACATGATGGCCAAGTGCAGCTTCTTGGAGGGTGAGATCCGCCACCGAGGAGGCAGCCCCTCTCACAACTCTCTCTCTCAGGCAGCCTGCTGAGAGCCAGTCCTCTTCTTGCAAAGAGTCAGCTTCTGTGTCCAGGCAGGTATCTTTGGAGCGTCCACGACGGAGATCCCCCCAACAGCTGTACTAACCCATGGCGGAGCGTGTGGAGGACCCCTGAACGGCAGTGGAAGAAAGGAGATGGCACTTCCAACAGCCCAACCCGCATCCACCCCCAGCTCCAACTCACAAGAAGGAAGAGAGGCAGACCGGAGGGGCAGAGCACACTGTCCTGCTGGAGAATAAGAGACACCATCAGGAGCAGCGTAGATCTCCTCTCTCAGCTGGTACACACCGACGCCCAATCCTCCAACCGCAAGCCCTTCCTCACCTATGTCAACCAGACCCTCATGAACAATGTTGAACCGCCAGTACCAAGGTGGTGAAGGACAGGATAACCGATCTTCTTCACAACCCTCCAGACCAAGATGAACCTGCTCCCACCCAGTCCAGGCCTGCTTCCCCCCAGGTGATGTCACTGCCTTCCCAAGGCTTTTCCACAGGCCCTCCCCTACAAGGCTACGGGCTACCCCAGGAGTCCAGCAGCACAGGCAGCCCTTCCCAGTCCGGGCACAGGTACATTCGGACGCCACGCGGTGGCACTGATGGCCACCCACGCCACAGATGCCACCACGCCACAGATGCCACCCACGCACAGATTGCCACCACATCCACGTCCTCACCCAGCTGCAGACCAGACAGCCCCACTACAGCCAAGCCTGGCCTCAGTACATCTGTCATCGGTATTGGGGCTGACACCCCATGTCATGGAGGAAGGGGCTCTAACATCCCAGGACTGAGCCAGCTGTGTGAGAGCTTCCATAACACACCGTCCCTGTTGTCCTCTCGGGGCCAGGCACCCAGTGGCGCCTCAGACAGCACTCCAGCCAGCAGCCACCTCCACAGCACCTGGACCCTTCACCCCTGAGACTGGGCACGCTTCCGAGTGACCAAGAAGAGTGCCAGAGACTGGGTGGCCTACCTGTTGACTTTATTTTTGCTTTGGACACTGGACTTCCGGTCATTTTTCTTTTAAACCTTGTTATTAATAAAAATTATCTTTGCTTCACACACTTGCTTCATTTATTTTTTGTCAATAAAGTCTTGGTGGAAAACTTTTAGAAATGGTTTAAGCCCATTACATGCTCTGTGGGCATGGGTAAGGATAGCAGTGGGAATTGGGCAGGGATACCTGTGGGATGGTAATAGCTGTGGGATGGGTAATAGCTGTGCCGGATGGGGGTACCTTTGGGCATGGGTAATAGCTGTGGGATAGATAAACCCTCCACTGCAAGCATCAGTGGGACCTGTATGTTCCACCCTCCCAGGTGCCACACCTACTGGCCTTTATTATCAGTAATAATGTAATCAATCAATCCACCATGTCAACATAAACACAACTCTTTTATTAAATGCCCTGTTCATTGTAGGCCCACCAACATACATGGTCCAATCTCATCAGTGTGAAGAGACAGGCTGAAGGAAGCATCCATTAATCATCTATCATCCTGTCCTTGCACCTCACCTGCTCCAGCTGGGGAGTTGCACCAGTGCTTCAGGAGGTTGCGCTGCTTTCTTCCCTTCACATGAAAGCTCTGTTGGGGCCTTGCACATCCTTAGTGTCTATCAGTTTTCGCCCTTGCCTCCATTCCCCAAGGCTCCATGTCCCCATTGCATTGTTTGGAGGTCCACAAGCTGTTCTGCAACACTGGGTAGCAGGTGCGCATGAGATTGTGCAGGATGCAGCAAGCTTCCACGATCCTCCTCATGGTCTCTGGGCGATACTGCATGGTGGTGGAGAAGTACCCTGGAACCTGTTGGCCAGGATGCCAAAGGCGTTCTCCACCACCCCGCCTTGCCCTGGACAGCCTGTAGTTGAAGACCCTCTTCTTCACGGGTGAGGCATCTGGAAGTGTAGGGCTTCATGAGGTAGGTTCTGAGGGAGAAGGCGTCATCCCCAACGATGAAAGTAGGGCACATCTTGCGTGTCGTTGGGCAGGGGGTCTGGATCTGGGAAGCCCATGATGAGGTTGCATTCCAGCCCCTCCTTGAGGTCACTGGCGTTGTATACCTGGGCATCTGAAGATGACCCGTTGCCTGAAGCATCGATGAACATGAACTTGTAGTCAGCATCGACCATGGCGAAGAGGATGATGCTGAAGAAGTCCTTGTAGTTGAAATAAGTGGACCCCGACTTGGCTGGCGCTTTGCAGGGCACGTGGCTTGCATCTATGGCTTCCAACGGTATGTGGGAAGTTCCACTTTCTGATAACACTGCTCTGCAACTTCTTCCAGCCTCTTCAGTGGAGGGCACTGGAGGAGCTCCTCCAGGTAATTCTTCGATGATGGCCTGCCACCACTTCTCTGACACAATGCTGATGGTGTGTGTGGGCACCCTCCAGCTGTACTGCATGCTCCTGTAGGTGGTCCCTGAGGCCAGGTGGCGCAGAGTCAATGCCACCTTCAGCCCAGGGTCCAGGCTGGGCCGGAAGTTCGTGCTCTGCTTGGTCAACTGGGTCTCAGCCGCTCCACAACCTTCGTCAAACATGGCTGGAGGCATCCTCATGAAGTTCTGGAATGCACGAGGGTCTTCGTTCCTCAGCTCCACCATCAGCTTATTGTACAGTCCGTACTCTGCTCTTCTCCCCGATCCATCTTTGGACCCAGACGCTTCTTGGCCGCCTCCTTTTCTTCCCGTAGAACAGTTGAAAGAGCCTGTAGATAGTTTCGCACTGTTGCAGAACGATGGTGGCTACCAAAAGGACTGTGTTATGATCCATGGTGGACATCAATGGATGCTGTAGGAGAGCAAGAGCCAGATGAAGGCTGCAGAGGTCTGCACAGCACAGGGCTGCTGGACTGAAAGTGAGATCCAGGTGAGTTCCTCCCCCTTTTTATAGGCAATATAGGTTTTTCCACTATGTCCTTTTGCATCCTCTAGGCATCCTTCAGACATCCTAAATGTCCGAGAATAGGTCCCCTCTGCGAACGTTTTTTCTGTTTTAAATGCTTTCTTTGCGAGCTCCATCCGCTTTCATCCTTTCTCCCTCCATGCTACTAACGCTTCACGTCCGTTCTGCATCCGTTTCGCTTCCTCCGTGTGTCCGTTTTCCGCTGGAGCAGATTTGAAGTTGCGCGGATGCGCAGCGGATGCCTAGCGGATATAACAGACGCATAATGGATGACGACGGATGTAGAACGGATGATCCCCGTATGCCTTGCGGATGCAGAATGGATGCGTTGGATACATTTTCCCGCTCAAAAAGTTTTGAGCAAGCTCAAAACTTTTTTGAGCGGATGGAACTCAGTCGACGGATGCTGGATGGTAGAGAGGATGAAAAATGGAGGCAGTGAGTACAGAACAGATGAATCATGTTAACCAACGGATGGCAAGTGTTTCTCTCCGTTTTACATCCTCTTTCCATCCGTTGGTGCAGTGTGACATGGGCTTTAAATTTAACATTTAATATGTAGAATCCACCCTGATTGGATGTTGAAAGAAAAGAAAAAATGATAAATTAAAATAGATACATACATACATACATTACACACACATACATTATACACACACACACACAGACACACACACTATTGCCCAAAGAACAGTATTTTTGGTGGAGATTCTTTGTAGTTCTCCCCATGATATTTGGTTTGCTTTCTTCCACCAATTTTAATTCTTGCATATATATACATAAATTTCAATTATTTAAGTTTCTTGGTTTTAATGATACATAACTGGTTTAAACCAAACTTAAGTTCAACTGATGTTCAAGTCATGTTCTGTTTGCAGCCTACCTATTTCAACTTAAATTTCCCTAAATGGAAATTCAAAACTGTGGAACCTCCTTTATAGGAATGTACGGATAATTATCAATGGGCTACAGCGCACTGGTGGTCCGTGAGAAAATTTTGGTGGTCCACAGAGAAATGTCACCCCCAAAGCAATTAATCCAGGCTGCATGGGAACACAAGACTGCGCTTTCCACATGGCCCACGGGAACCCTTCCCGCCCACTTATTCCTTACCTGGCAAACTTGCCTGCTGAGTNTTTTTTTTTTTTCGACCATCAGCTGTTATGCTGTGCCAGGAGACTTAGATGAGCTAGAAAGCAGGAAATTGTTGGACTTCTTGCTTTCTAGATAATCTAAAAGCAGAGCTGAGCCCGAAGCTTCTATTATTCAGTGCAGACTCAGGGAGCCAATGGCAGAAATACAGATCTCTAAGTGAAATCTGTGATTCTGTGAGCAACTCAATCTGCTTGCTTACTCTGGCTGATTTTGAGTAAATGTTGCTCATTTTTAATAAAAAAATCAATATTTACATACATTTTGGTCCCTGAGGTCCAAAAGGTTGGTGACCCCTGGTTTAGACGATAAACAAAGGGTTTTCTTTTAAAAAAAAGTTGCAATATTTAGGATTGAAAACTAATGAGAAAAGGAGTATATTTTTCCTGTTTATAGTGCCTTTCATGAAAAATGTTGTGAACTAGGTCTGAGAGATAATTTCAGTCTGAAGCTCAATTTCTCAGTTCAAATCCCCTTTATAAGCAGAATTTCATGATGAAGATGGGGCGACAACAGCAAGATCCACCATAATTCTAACTACACTTCATTAGCTGATTGGTGAATGCTTGCTGGGGGATAATTATTCTACTTGGAGAGATCTCCCTGCGTAATTTAGAATTATGATCATCCAAAGTTCTGTGGGGATCTTATATTAGTAGAACAGATGCTCCATGCATACTATCATCATCAGGCTGAACACATGGCTTAACATTCCAATATGTGCAAAAATCCCTTCCATATAGAAATCCAGCATATGATGAGGAATGGTTTCAGATCAGTTTCCTTCCCTTTCCCTTTCTATATTTTAAGACTTTCTATATCTTAACATGAAAAACATAAACCACAACTATGCCATCTGACAGTTCTTGCACCTTTTTTCTTAATCACAGGGAAAGGCACTAAAGATACAACATCACTGCAATAGAATTTTTAAATCTTACTTTGCTCTTTTCATCTTCCATTTTTGCAATTCTATTTTTCAAGACAATTTCTGCTCCATTGGCTTTAGCATCTTGTTGCTTTAAAGCCTTTAAAGAAAGAAAAAAGAGATGTGGGATTCAAGGGAATAATTAATGTATAAATATGCTAAACAATATTTATCTTGTTCTCTTTTGTCTGATGATACATATGAACTTTATGTACATATTGTATACCGTTCAAAAATAAAAACTGATTCTGACATATAGTACTAATCTGTGAATATCTCTGGTCCAAACACTGAATTAAATTTCACTGAAGACCTGTTCTTATTTTTTATCAGAGGATACCAACGATCATACAGTATGGTACAGAGCCTATGCTTCATGCATGGAACTACAATTCTTTATAAAGAGGCATGAATTGCAAGGAATTGCACAAATATTGATTCCATCAGAGGATGATGGCTAAACTTGAACCAGGCAATGAGGAAGTGCCACTTGATGCCTACCATAAGGAGGTCCCTGAGACTCCAGTTCTCTCTCATGAGCCTTTTTGCAGGTAACGCAACTATAAATACTTTAGCTTCAATAGAAACTCTCTTCAATTTCAGACCCAAGCCAGATAAAGAAGATAAGGCATAAACTCTTTATGTCTCTGTACATTCAAAATCATATTTTTAATCCATTGCTCTTCTTTCCAAAACACACAAGTGTTAGATCTCTATATAGCTGAGGAAAATAGCAGACAGAGAGAAATATAATATTGTCAATCGTGCAAAAGGTGTCCAACTCTGACATTCAGCTTTAAGCCACTTACTATTGTTATATACGCCACGGGGGAGAAGAATTATAAAACTGCCACATAAGGTTCCACTTCAAAACCTTTTTAGATGTTTAGTCAAAAACCTTAACAGTTTGGGGAGATAGGAAAAACATACCCAACCAGAAGAGCTATACAAGTTCTTACAATAATGTATTAAACCTTAATGCTCAGTTCTTGGTGACTTGCCAAGGAGAAAAACCTGCAAGATACTAATATAAGTTCTTCATGTATAACCCCGCCCTGAAAAAACTTTAACAACCACATACACAGGTTGAACTCAACAAAGAGATGGGTTTCTACTATTGTAGCCCTCACTGTTATGATTTTATGGAAGATTATAAATATTTGGTTACACCAGAAGATATTTTGAATTGACTATTGCAATCACCAGTTACAGCCATGTTCTGGTCAGTGCAATATTATTGTACTGCACTCCTTATAACACCATTGTTCTGTTTTGCTGCCTGGGTCCCTTAATGTTGAGAAAATTTATAAATTGCATAAAATCTGCTTACAGGTACAATTTAACGTCCTGGTTATCATCTTTGAAGTCCTATGTGGCCTAAGACCAGGCTATTGAAAGCTGCCCATTACATCCACCTGGCCCACCAGGATGAGAAGGCAAGGTATGTTGTGGATCCCATTTGATAGAGAGGTACATCAAGTGGAGCCACAAAAAAGGATCTTCTCTGTGATGATGCCTTCTCTATGCAACATCATTCCCCACATGTACAATCAGCCAGCATCTTGCGACTTTTCCGATAGGCCCTGAAAAGATGACTTTGTCAGTGGGACTGGGGACCACGAATGAAGATGGAATCAAATAAAACAAACAAACAAACAATGCAAGATAATGTCCAAATGCAATCTACGGTATTACCAAATACAGTATCACCATGTATAATCTGTAAATAGAATTCTTTATAGAATTCTTTTTATTGGCCAAGTGTGGTTAGACTCACAAGGAATTTGTCTTGATACAAATGCTTTCAGTATACATAAAAGAAAAGATACAATCGTCAAGAGTCAAGATTCATAAGGTATATTTCATATGCATTTCAAATAGATCATCTCAATAAAGGCAAAAAGCATAGCAACATGTTCCCACTATAGTAAAAGGTAAAGGGAAAGTTTGTATGAAAAACGTTAACAAAATATTCACTACCAAGCATATGTAATTTTTTTTTAAAATAACAAGATATAACACCTTGTAAAAGTGCACATTTGGGTTTGCAGGGTATAGTATGGTATTAAATTATACATCAACTTCCTGAATCCAAAATAAGCAGAACCCCAAAAGCAATGGAAAGAAATTGCTAGACATTGTGAGAATATTCACTGCAGAATTTAGCCACTTTCATTTCCTCTTTGCTCTAATCAATCACAATCTTTTACAATCATTCAAGGTAATTTAAAAAATGAAGGAGAATACCAGGAAAAAAAAATCTCTGACCTAATAAGAGCACATGAAGTTGAAAAGCTATTACTTGTACTGAACTTAACATGTATGGTAGCTTCCTTCTTTTTAATGTGACCTCTAGTGAGAAAGCCACTTTTTTTTTCAAAACTGAAAGCATCAATCTAAATTAATATCTAGTGACTTATACTTCTTTATATAATCTTCAATTGCTTTTCAGAAAAATGTACCCAGGTCATTGCATTTATAAAAGCAACCAAATATGATATTAAACTTTTCATAGGCTCTGTGAGACACCAGAGTAAAGTCAATTGAAAATGACTGCCACTAATTGCCCAGACATTTAAATTAATTCCAAAATTATAAGCTATATATTTAAAAACCCTGGCTTCTCAAGTACAGGGGTGGAGCAAATTAACTACCTCTCCCCTATGCACTTTATGCATTCTTTTCAAAGAAAAGGTGGGAAAGGCTTTCATTTTCTGTTCCAAAGCAAACAATAGCTCAGTTTGCCTTCACAGCACAGACTCTTGTTCTCTTGGGTGCATTTTCATTCAAACACAGCTGATTATACGGCACCAGGAAACTGGCTACCCATTACATTACATTTACCCCTTCAAAAGAAAAATATGTGCTACTGGCTGTTAATAATACCTTCAATAGTTTAAATCTTAAATGTACCTGAAATTGTTTTAAGACAGCATCCTTTCAACTATTGTATAATGGGAACCAATGCTCCCTGCTTCCAGCATGAGAAATCTTTGTGTGTGTGTAGAAGCAGAGTTACTCGATCTGGACTTGAAATTGCACTAGATAGCAGTGGAGAGATTTTCTCTATTGCTATGCTGTCAACCGGCAGTTATTTTGCTATTTAAATCTGGGAGCCACACTTCAACACTGTCATCTTAGTTTGCAGGACTTCTATCATGGAGGAGGGAAGGGGTGAAGGAAGTCATCCCTTTAATTAACTCAGGCTAGATTGCTAACATGAAGCGCTTTTAAACAGTTTTAAACATATACCAAGGCCTTTATACTTACTTCCTGTAGGTGTGCAGACATGTGTCCTAGTTGGTCTTGCCGTCTTTCTACCAATTGCCTTTCTGATCGGATTTCTTGTTCAATCTCTTGAAGTCTTCTCTCTACCCGTTCTGATACCTATATAAGCATGCAGATTTCAGAGAAGAAACTTTTATCACCATGTTAAAAAAGCAAACATAAATGCTCCAAATTAATAATAAAGAAAAAGGAAAGTAAGTACCAAGACCCAATTGCATATTTTATTTATTCCAAACACTAATAGTGTTATAAGATGTGCTTATTGTACCTCAAACAAAACAGAATCAATATGGTCATATCTGGTTGGAATCTGTTAATTAATGGAAGATTCTCCTGCATTCCCAGCAGAACAGGGAAATAGACATTATTCCCTTTGCCCTGGTTTTGATCTGACCTCACAAATGGTCTACTAACCTTCAGCACAAAATGAGAAATAGCATGGAAAGACTTCAGATATAAGGAAATTGCTGCAAATCGCTTTGAGTTGTGCTGAAAGAATCCTCTACTGGATCATAGGAACCTCCTTACCTTAAGGGCCTGTCACATAGGCGGACGGATGCAAAAAGTATGTAAAAAGGACACAGCGGCCGAGAAAATTTTCCATCCGTTGTTATCCGCTGCTCAAAGTGCCCCAAATTTGCATAAACAGAGCGGACAACAACGTAAGGAACAGATGGGGGGAGGACGTAGCCAGGATGTAAGCGGATGCTCCACAGAAGCCTAGCGGATAGAAGCGGATGGAAGCGGATGGCACATCCGCAGGCTTCCGGGGGAGCACAGCGAAGGGTGCACAGTGGAAGGAACGGATGCAGAGTGGATGTAGAGCGGATGACGTGGATGCATCACAGACGCCTAGCAGATGCCTAGCAGATGCCTAGCAAGATGCCTAGCAGATGCAAAGCATTCACTGCGCATGCGGGAGATGCATTGCGTCAGCCCCACGGATATAAAAGGATGCAGCTTGCAAGCAGGTCACCATTCAGAGGAAAGACCTGCTGCCAGACACAGCTCCAGCCAACAACCATGGGGAAGAAGAGGAAGCCTGTGTCATCTTTTGCCAGCCCTGGCAAGAAGGACAGGGCCACCATCCCACCCCTGGCCCTGACTCTGATTCTGCTGGGGCTTCGCTGCTCGGGCTGACTCTGCTAGTGCTGGGGCTTCTGCTGGTGCTGCTCCTGGTGCTGGGGCTTCTGCTGGGGCTTACTCTGCTGGGGCTGCTCCTGGTTCCTGCTGGTGCTGCTGGTGCTTACTCTGCTGCTGCTGATCCTGGTGCTGCTGGTGCTGCTGGTGCTGCTACTGTCGTTGTTGCTGCTGCTGGTGGTGGTAGTGTGGTGGAGCAGCCCCTAGAATCTCGAAGCCCCTCTGATGAGGGCCCAGAAGGCCCTGCCAGAGGGAGGAAGAGGCAAACGCGAGATAGGGAGAGGAGGCAGTACTCCATCGAAGAGGAACATGAGGATGAGGTGCTTGAATGACTGAGGGAGAACGAGTACCTATGGCGGAAGGGACACAGGCTCTATCGAGACACCAAGAGGAAGCAGGCGGCTTAGAGAGAGAAGGTGGAGAGCCTGGGCTACACTTCGGAGGTCCTCCTCGGCTGGTGGAAGCACATGCCACACTGGTCGGGAAGCTGCACCTCAAGAAGTCTGGCCAGGCCGCGGTCAAGCTCACCGACCGGGAGACCAACGTGATGGCCAAGTGCAGCTTCTTGAGGCTGAGGTCTGCACCGAGGAGCAGCCCCTCTGTCAACCCTCTCTCTCAGGCAGCCCACAGAGAGCCACTCCTCTTCTGGCCAAGAGTCAGCTCCTGTGTCCAGGCAGGTATCTGTGGAGCGTGCCATGATGGAGACCCCCCGACAGCTGTACTCCCTGTGGCAGAGCGCATGGAGGACCCCCTGACGCAGTGGGAGCAAGGAGAGGGCACTGCCACCAGAGACCAACCCAACCCACACCCAGCCTCCACCTCCACAGAAAGCAGGCAGAGAGGCAGACCGGATGGACAGAGCCACACTGTCCTGCTGGAAATCAGGGACACATCAAAAGCAGATAGATCTCCTCTTCTCAGCTGGTACACACCGACATACATCCTCAAACGAAAGCCCTTCCTTACTACGTCAACCAGATCCTCATGGACATGTCCGAATCACAGTACCAGGTGATCAAGGAGAGATCACAGGTCTTCTGCACAACCCTCCAGGCCCAGCTGACCTGCTCCAACCCAGTCCAGGTCTGCTCTTCACCAGGATGTCAACGAGCCTCACAGAGGCCCCCCTGGTCCATAGGAGGCCCTCCCACAGCCTACAGCGAGCTCAGCGAAGGCTAACCCAGGTTCAGCTCATACGCCAGCCTACCAGTCCAGGCACAGGTTCATCGAACGCACACTGCACCACCATGCCACCGACGCCACAGTGCCACCCATGCCTCACCTCGCTCAGTTGCAGACCAGACAGCTCCACTACAATCCTCCTTCCTCCACCCACAGCAAGCCCGGCCTCAGAACATCTGTCATCAGTCTTGGGACTGACACCCTATGTCATGGAGGAAGGGCTCCTCAACATCACGGGACTGAGCCAGCTCTCTGAGAGCTTCCTCCACACACCATCCACTGTTGTGCTCTCAGGGCCAGGCACCCCAATGGCGCCTCAGACCAGCACTCCAGCAGCAGCCACCTCCCACAGCACCTGGACCCTTCACCCCTGAGACTGGGCATGCCTCAGAGTGACTGAGAAGAGTGCCAGAGACTGGGTTGCTACCTGTTGACTTTTACTTTGCTTGGACACTTTACTTGGGTCATTTTGCTTTTTACAGTTTGTTATTAATAAAGTTTATCTTTGCTTCACACACTTGCTTCATTTATTTTTGTCAATAAAGTCTTGGTGGAAACTTTTAGAAATGGTTTAAGCCTTTGCATGCTTGTGGGATGGTAAGGATAGCAGTGGGATGAGCAGGGATACCTGTGGCATGGGTAACAGCTGTGGAATGGGTAAAGATAGCCTTGGGACAGATAAACCTCCAGTGCAAGCATAGTGGGACTGTATGGTCCACCCTCCCAGCTGCCACACCTATGGCCCTTTATTATCAATAACAATTTAATCATTCATCAACCACATTTCAACATAAACACAACTCTTTATTAAATGCCCTGTTCATTGTAGGGCCACTCAACATTCATGGCACAATCTCATCAGTGTGGTGAGACAGGCTCAAGGAAGCATCCATTAAGCATCTACCATCCTGTCTTGCCACACCACTGCTCCAGCTGGGAGTTACACCAGTGTTTCAGGAAGTTGCGCTGCTTCTTCCCTTCACGTGAAGCTCTGTTGGGGCCTTGCACATCCACAGTATCTAACATGTCGCCTTGCCTCCATTCACCAGGCTCCATGTCCCCATTGCATTGTTGGCGGTCCACGAGCCTGTTCTGCAACACTGGGTAGCGGGTGCAAATGAGATTGTGTAGGATGCAGCAGCTTCCACGATGTTCCTCAGGTCTCTGGGAGATGCTGCATGGTGGTGAGAAGTAACTTGGAACCTGTTGGCCAGGATGCCAGCGTTCTCCACCACCCGCTTGCCCGGGACAGCCTGTAGTTGAAGATCCTCTCTTCACGGGTGAGGCATCTGAAGTGTAGGGCTTCATGAGGTAGGTTCTGAGGGAGAAGGTGTCATCCCCCACGATGAAGTAGGGCCACTCTTGCGTGTCGTTGGGCAGGGGGTCTGGATCTGGGAAGCCCATGATGAGGTTGCGTTCCAGCCCCTCCTTGAGGTCACTGGCGTTGTATACCTGGGCATCTGAAGATGACCCGTTGCCTGAAGCATCAATGTACATGAACTTGTAGTCAGCATCGACCATGGCGAAGAGGATGATCCTGAAGAAGCCCTTGTAGTTGAAATAAGTGGACCCCGACTTTGCTGGAGCTTTGCAGTCCACGTGCTTCCCATCTATGGCTCCAATGGTGTGGGGGAAGATTCCACCCTCTGATACCACTGCTCTGCAACTTTCTTCCAGCCTTCTTCAGTGGAGGGGCACGCTCCTGTAACATGGCTGTATGCTGTATAACTGTATACTGCATGCTCCTGTACATGGTCCGCGGAGGCCAGGTGGCAACAGAGTCAGTGCCACCTTCATCCAGGTCCAGGCTGGGGCAGAAGTTGGTGTTTGCCTTGGTCAACCTGTGTCTCAGCCACCCACAACTTTGTCAAACATGGCTGGTGGCATCCTCATGAAGTTCTGGAATGCACGAGGGTCTTCGTTCCTCAGCTCCACCATCAGCTTGTATTCAGTCCGTACTCAGCTCTTCTCATGATCCATCTTCGGACTCAGACACTTCTTGGATGCCTTCTTTTCTTCCCGTAGAACAGGTGAAAGAGCCTGTAGATGGCTTCGCACTTTTGTAGAATGATGGCGGCTACCAAAAGAGTGTGTGATGATCCATGGTGGAGATGACTGAATGCTGTGGAAGAGCAAAAGCCAGATGAAGGCTGAAGAGGTCTGCACTGCAGGGCTGCTGGACTGAAAGTGAGATCCAGGTGATTTCTCCTTTTTATAGGAAATATAGGTTTTCCGCTAGTGTCCTTTTGCATCCTCTAGGCATCCTCAGACATCCTAAATATCCGAGATACGTCCCTATACAAACGTTTTTTCCATTTTAATGCTTTATATGCGAGCTGCATCGCTTTCATCCTTTCTACGTCCGTGCTACTAACGCTGCATGTCCGTTCCGCGTCCGTTTCGCTTCCTCCCTGTGTCCGTTTTCCGCTGGAGCGGATGCGAGTTGCGCGGATGCAGAACAGATGCCTAGCAGATATAGCGGATGCATAACGATGACGATGACATATAACGGATGTTTCCCGTATGCATAGCGGATTTATAACGGATGCGTTGGATACTTTATCGCTCAAAAAGTTTTGTGCAGCTCAAAACTTTTTGAGTGGATGAAATCTCAGTAGACGGATGCTGGACGGATAGACAGTATGAAAAACGGAACCGGCCGTGAGTACAGAACGGATGCATTGCGTTAACCAACGGATGGCAAGTGTTTCTCTCCGTTTTACATCCTCTTTCCATCCATTGGTACTGTGTGACATGGGCTTTAAATAAGACCATTTGTTCAGCTAGTTTTGGTACCAGATAGCAGAAGATCTTAAAATTATGAAACAAGATTTGTCCATTTCTATCTAGAAATGCAGGAGTTTGAATCTGCAATGTTCTATAAGCAATGAATATGCTATACTACTGTGATTTAAAAAGCTAAAATTTATCTATTTAAAAGCTAAATTTATCAAAAAGATCCATAAACCACTCATAAGACATATTTATATGAGACAGCTTTTATACTACTGACTAAATGTCCATCAGTGGAAGAACCCAATTTAGGTACAACCTGTAATCTTACAATTAAGCTGCAGCTACTCAAGCAATAAGTTTTACTAAGAAAATATCTCTTGTGCATTGCTACCAATTAACTTTCCTCCCTATCACCATTTGCATTAATAATACAGTGGACATGAAAACTAAGAATAGATGGATTAGACGATTCTAATTGTTTATACCAAGTTCTGCATTTGTTTACTTGATGATCTAAGACTCTGAAAATAATTTAAGTCAGAAGAAATCTTAAAAAACAAACCAAGCATAATATTTCTGTTTACTGGTAGAGCTTCATATCCTGCCTAGTACTTTGTCATTCCCCATATAGTAACATCAAAACAAATTACTGTATGTAAAATAAAATGAATCCAGATATGTAATTTTGCACTTCAGTCTTTTTCTTAATCTCCACTGTTTTCCCCTTGGAAAATTACATTTGTATCCTCTGATGTTAAGGCATTGATGAGATCCTGATCTGCCTAAATTCAGCACGTTTATTGCAACCATTTGCTTCCACACTATATCCTAAGACATAGAGACTGGGTATTATTTTCATTTGCATCGCAACAGTATGGATTATGGAATATGAAAATGCATTAATCATCAATCAAAACATGGTTGCGCCAGGTCCAGTAAAGAAGATTCCCATGCTAAAGCTAGGTTATGCAGCTACTTCAGACACAAGGCTGAATCTCTATTCCAATATTCACATCTGGATTCTGTTAAATTAGCAGGAAGAGCATTTTGATATTGGCAGGAATGTACATCTCCTCCAAGGGCTGCTAGCTGTGTAAATGTAGAATTAGATCAGGGCAGTAATGTGAAAAAATTGTTTTTCCATATGTCAATGCCAGCATATTTCCATATATCAGAGCCATTTTTTTTAATTGTTATTAAAACTTTCCTAAATGACAGATGAAGAACTTAATTAAAATAATGTCTAACTTTCAAATAATAAAATATGACTGAATGAATTAGGAATTTTATTTCAATTGCAATTCCTTGCTTCAATTTTTTAACTTTGTAAGATAGAGGAAGCATTCATGTTTGCTAGGAGCTGATTTTTTTCCCCTTTATTTATTTGCAGACACTACCCTCTAGTGGCAAGTAGCATTTACTTAGCATGTCTTTAAACTTTCATTTGCACAAGTATTTTTCAAAGCTAGAAATGATATGCTGCTGCCTAATCTACCCTGTTTCCCACATAAATTCATTCACAAATGAAAGTAACTTTTTGTACAGTGACAGTCCAAGTTTTTAAACCTATTTTTATATATGTTCTGCTGTTAGTTGATTTGAGTAAAAAAAAATTATGACAAAAGATGTAAGATTTTCTTTTTGGGGGAGAAAAGACATTTCAAAAAATATCATTGTAATGAAGACTTAGTTTTCAAACTTTGAGGGAGGGGATAGTTCACCAGTTCTGAAAAAGGAAGTAGTCTGCTCTCCCCTTAAGAAATCATCACTGAATCTCAGAAAATTTTCCATTTTAAAGTAGGTTATTGAGAAGATAATTGATATCCAGCTCCAGAAGGCCCTGGAGTTAATGGCTTATCTGGACCCTTTTAACTCATGCTTTGGACTTGTTAAAGCACTGCAATGGTCACATTTATAGACAATATCTTTCAGATCTAGAATGTGGGGAACAGTTATTTTGGCTTCTATGACTCTTAGCATCCTTCAGTGTCATGGATCATGGATAGCTCTGGACCACGTTAAGAGAGGAGGAACACTGTTACATTTATTCTCCTCCTTTTTCCAGGGCTGCTTTCAGTTGGCGACGGTGGGGAGAAAAATCTAGCCCAGTGAGGCTAACCTTATTGGCTCCCATGCCGATAACTGGGTGCGCCGTTGTGTACTCACACTCATGTGCTATCATTCAGAAGGCAATGCCCCATGCCCCTATGCATGCACGCATGACCTGCATAGCCCACACTGCATGCTTTTGCAAATGCACACAACTTCTGGCATGCATCACATGCTTCTGCGCATGCATGCGTCTCCCACACGTCGCCGCACCGCCACACTGCCACACCACCACTCATGTGTGCCAGATACCCGACACTCAGCGGGTGGGTGGGTGGCGCATGAGCATGTGCAGTAGACCTTTTCTGGATGAGGGTTCACGTTCTGGCATTAATGGCTCTGCGTGCCACTTCCAGCACGCTTGCCATAGGTTTGCCACCATAGGTTTAGCCTATGATTCCTATTTTTCAAGGTGTCTCAGAGATTTATTCTCTTCTATTCAACATCTACATGAAGCTGAGGAGGTCATTCATTTGCAGAAGCCAAGGTATCATCAGCACAGTGATGATACCCTATTTGTATCCCCACCCTGTGATAACCAAGTAATGCCATTAAGGGACTTTCTAACGTCTAAAAGCTGGGGGGATTTGAATGCAAAAGAACATACGATAGCTCAACCTTGGTAAAACCAAACAGCTGTGACTTTTGAGGTACCTTGGTGCTGGAGTTTTGTTTTGTTTTTTTATCTCTAAATAGAGTTGCACTTTCCCTGGCATACAATTTAGATTGTCCTCTTGGTCTCAAGCTCCTGATCCAAGGCTAGAGGGCCTTTGCAGAAATCTATCTTGTGTGCCAATTGCACTCATTTCTCAATTGAGAGGCCTTGTTCATGAACACACTGTAGTCGCCTCCCAATTACAGCAATGCATTGCGGCTGCCCTTGAAGAGCATCCAAAGGCTGCAACTGATCTAGAATGCATAGGGCATAGGGAATTTGGAATTTGCCTTAATATGCTTCTGTAGCAGGGGTTTCAAACTCACGTCGTCATGGCAGCGCCACATGATGTATCAGGACTTTTTTTCCCTTTGCTAAACCGGGTGTGGGTGTGGTCAGCATGCGACGCATCCAGCCCACGGGCTGGGAGTTTGGCAGCCCTGCTCTATCGCATCAGTGTTCATCAGTGTTCGATGAATTCCAGTTGGTTTCCAGGTGCAATTCAAAGCCTTATGTAGCACAGGCCAAGTTATTTGCAGGTCTGCTTGTTTCAATAGTTTCTGTTCACCATGCCAGATCTTACATGATAGGTATGCTCTAGTTCCCTTCTACAAATATTATCTAATAGAACCTAGAAGGCATGCCTTCTCTGTTGCAAAACCTGCCCTCTACAACATTATCTCTCATCCCCTTCCCTAAAAATTCAGATGATCATTACCCTGTTATAACTTTTCCTTAAAAATTGGAGTCCAGATGTTAGATGAACTCAATTGGTTTGTTTGTTGTTTATCAGTCTGCTATTGATTTGCAAGTGGGAATGGGTTGTTTAAATCTTAAGTATATCATATTATTTGTTAGAATCATTCAAACTATTTTGGGTTGTTACTTGTGAAAGGTTTTAATTTGCTGTTAGTCTCTCACAGGCTCATTCGCAAGATAGCAGCCAGATAAATTGTTAAAATAAATTAAACTAAGATATTCATGAAGAAGATGTTAAACTCTGTCTGCCATCCTGTCATACATATAAACTGTATTTACAGTTGACAAACTGAGAATGGAAAAGAGGTGAGATTAAAAAAAAGTGTTTTTTTGTTTTCACATAAGCAGTATTCCTAATGAGAGGACAGAGGAAACTGAAATGGATTAAGAAGCTGGCAGGAAAAGAGTTGTTGGTCTTAGAGGAGGGGGAGGAAGAACAGGTAAAATGACTAGCAACCAAAATTTTAATTATACAGTTGCAGACACCTGACAAAATATTAGTTCCTCAGTAATTTAAATCATCGAAGACATGTTAGCAGAGATGTTATGACATAGGGAGCACCAAACCAAGTGGGATCAATCTACCAAGCATAAATGCCCAAAGATAGGAAAAGGGATCCTAAGGTCCATTAAAATTGTCAAAGACTGATAGCCACATTCTAACTGAAGCTCTTTGTTAAATCTATGGCGAATGTAACTGCACACTTAAGAATACTTAAAGAACCCGAACAGAATGTAACACTGCAAGAAAAGAGTCAATAGTAATAGTAACTGATTACTATTGCTAGTAAAGTACTAGCAATTACTAGTAATTGGTAGTCATTGCTAGTAAAGCAATCTAGCCACATATCAATGTACTGTATTCCACTTTCTTCTGAAATCAGCAAGAAGAGAGAGGGATTAGTTTGTATGCTTTAGCTGAATGACACTTGCATAATTAGTCTTGCATGGATGAAAAAGAAACTAGTCTCTTTTCTTTTTTGAAATTACAAACAACAGGGAAAAAATGAAGATGGTTCTTGTATGCGCACAATGCTCTTCAACTGCTATAAAAACAAAAAACAATTACTGATGACTGATGATGGGTCTACAGGATTCCAGCCATAATAAAACTATGGTAGCATTAGAGTCAGTTTTCCCTCGCCACAAGTAATGTCCATTAACAAAATCTAACAGCTTTACTCCAAGGGCTATAACTACAATATCTTGATCTATTTGCTCTACTTGAGAAGATTTAGACTCATTTGACTAAATCCCTAACTCAGAAAAAGAAACTGACATGGTTCTATAAGTACAGTAGGAAAAAAACATAAATAGCTATGGATGAAAATTTAATTGTTATGAAGGGACAACTTGTGCTGAATTTCACATAGTATAACAAACTTTTAAAAAATCTATTTATTACTAAAACTCCTGTTTCTGTGATCTTTAACTGGGCAAAAGTGTGCTTCATAGGGCAATATTTTTTGAACCAAAGTACTTCAAATGGACTTATAGAAATCTGGATCCCATGATCCGTGTGGAATTGAAAGTTGGCAAATTTTACAAACTGTTTATGACATTAGAATTATCATAAAATACGTTATGACATAACATAAAATGCCATAACATATTTCCTGAATTGATGTTTGACTGTGCTATTGATGTTTGACAGTTCAACATGGGTTATTTTCCAGGCAGATTCATCTGAATCTGTCCCAGCTTTTCTTCTGAAGTTAAGGCTAGGTCACATCACCCGACGGATGCAAAACGTATGTACACAGCTGATGGCCAAAAATCCGGGGGTAGCTCCATCCATTCTTATCTGCTCTCAAAAGGGGCAAAAATTTGCATAAACAGAACGGAAAAGAACGGATGGAGGGGAGGACGTAGCGCAGATGTAATAACGGATGCTCAATGGAAGCTTAGCAGATGAATGGAGGAAGCGGAGCACGTCCGCAGGGCTTCCGGGGGAGCATAGCAAGCGGACGCGTAACGAAAAAGCCGGATGGTAGCGGATGAAGCGGATGCAAAGCGGATGGCAGAGCCGGTGCAGAGCGGATGCGTAGCGGTCATGCGTAGCGGGATGCAGAGGAGATGCGGTAGCGCACTGTGCATGCGGGGAGGATGCATTGTGTCCGAGCCCCACGGATATAAAAGGCAGCTCGCACGAGGCCAGGGATTAGAGAAAGACCTGCTGACGCAGAACACATCTTT
>BHFT01012294.1:0-17674 GCA_004320025.1 Laticauda laticaudata
AGCCAAAGAATGTGTTAAAGATGTTGGCTTTAATGGTGTCATTGTTGCAGTCTTTACCATTAGGTCCTATCAGGGGTGGAATGGACCTTGAGTCTTTTAGTTTGTTATTTACAAAATTGTAGAAAGCACAGGTGAAATTGGTGCATAGAAGGTTTTCCTCTTGTTTCGTGTGATAATTGGTACATTCAGGCTTTATCTGGTGGCATAAATGTTTGTATCGGCTTTTATAGTTGGCAACGTGACCAGATTTGTTTTTCCGCCAAAGAGATTTCTTTGTGGATTGGAGCTTCCTTATTGTTGTGGGTAATTTTTTTTTCTGGTTTGGGGAGTTGTTGTTGGTACATATAGTTTGATGACCCTTTTGACTTCAACTAAAAAAATATCACATAATATCAAATTGCTTATAAGGGGCATGATGAATACCTTTACATACTTACCACCCATATCATAAATGAGCTGAAATTCAGAAAGATCAAAGGCAGAGACCACTTCTTTTCCATAGAGACTCCAAGCCTCACTCATGAAATGGAAAAAGCTTTCAACACCTTCCTTTGAACTAGAATTGAAATTTGCATTGGCAGATGATTAACAACGACATGAAATACAATATGATTAATGTCTGATCATACATCTAAAATTATATTTTTCATGATGTAGTCATGGTTTCTGCAGGCTTTTGTTAATTATCTAGTTTTAAAGAACAGATTATTTAATACTTGTCCTGAAGTTTGATGGCATTCATAATCCATATGACCTAGATGAATTATTGTCATTTCCATCCAATTTGTACCCTGAGCAATTCCTGGGCAGAATTGTTGAATACTGTGTGCCAACATTTGCCTCAGGATCAGCTGTCCTGAAAGGATCTCAAAAGTAGTTCAACATTCTTATGGATTAACATTTGAGCAACAGAAAATATATTCCAAGGATGGACTAGTTTACAACCTAGACTGGAGAATCTCTGGGTAATGAATGAAAGCATCTTTGTTTCTATACTGGACCATACTGCACATTCTAGCAATTGAGATGTAGATGACCTAGCTGTACTTGTAGATTACAGTTCTCCCTTTTGAAAATCAATTCTTTATCAGTGAGACAGGTTGTAAAAATATCCCAATGCCAGAAAAGAAAGATTGCAGGCTGAAAGAAAAAAATATCATAAGATATAAGGGCATGGGAAAGTTTGTAAATTATTCATGCTTCATTAAGATCCAAACATAGCTACTTTTCATACTATTTCTTTTCAGGGTAATCAACCTTATACAAAGACCAGGTAATAATAGATGAGCTGGGAAGTAGAAGATAACAAGAAACACACATACACATCAAGATTATGAAAACAATAATCAGCATATCTCTCTATGCCTTCTTCTCCTTGCAAATCATCCAGTGGTGATAAATTGGCTCACAGACTAGTTTACAAACTAGACTCCAAAGTTGTGATTGTAGGATGGATGGAATAGTGTGAGGATTATTAGAATAAAACTGGGTTTTGGTTCTCTTTGTGGCAGATTGCTCAAAATTTGCATACTTGCCAACTCTACCGCTTTGGGTGGTAGACTACCGCTTTTTAGAGGTTTTGACCGGCTACCGATTTTCTCTTCTGATCTACCGATTTTGTAGCAAACCTACCATAAAATGAAATGGAAGTCATATTTTCCCTTCATTGTGCGTTGATTCCCTAAAATAAGCTAGTAATTAGAATACTAATAATAATTTCAAGGAACTCGTTCCTCAAAAACGCTGTATTCAGCCTTCTAATATGCACACAAGTCATGTATGCACACTGCAGTGGCGCACCAGTCTCTATCATATCTACGTGCGTGCAAGACTTACTGTACACGTGTACGTGTAGCTCATAGAGATGTATACATTTCTATGGTGTAGCTAGAACCACGCATAATAGTAATGTTTTGGTAGCTCACATGTGCGTGGTGCGGCCGATGCGGCATACGGCGTGGCATGATCCCAACCGGCCGTGTACGTACGTGATTGTATTAAACGTACATGTATTTTCATATCTAACTAACCCCTCCCACACCCTCCTCCCCTCGTGCGCAAGCGCGCTCGGGCTTGGTCGCTTTGCTCCCTCGCAAAATCTACCTCTTCAGGATTTCAAAATGTTGGCAAGTATGAATTTGTGTTGGTGGGTAGTGCTGCTAGTCTAAGCTTGTTTAGTAGATTAAAAAAAAAACTTTCAAGAAAATATATTTGCAGAGTTGCAAAGTGAGATTTGATAAGAAACTTAAAAGCAAAACAGCTATTTACAATCCAATCTGTACAAACCAAAGTCATAAAAATGCTACTTTACCTATACAGAGGTCCATAAAATTCCTTTGAAAGACTGCCATATATTGACAGCATCTGAGGTTTCCCATCCCTGACGCAGATGTTTTGTTTTTTGTTTTAATTGAAAAAAAAAATACCATTAGCTATTATATTCTTCTACTTCCCCAGCATCAAAATAGTGCTTCTATTCAAATAGCATAACAATATTACTTGCAAAAGTTACTCCAAAAATATTATAGGCTCTAAACAGTACTGGAAACCTGGGAAGTGAGTGGATCTGACAGAAACTGAATCATTATGTCCTTCTTGTTTCACTGTTTTTTTTTAATAACAAAATAGTTATTAAATTCATTTAATCAATCTTTTTGCATGATATTTTTTGTCATTTTCATCATTAGACTCTCTGAATTCTGATATTTGATGAACTGAGTTTTGCTTCAATCATCAAATATCTTTCTAAATTAAAATGCAGCTAAAACAGCTTTTAATCAGATTAAAAATCTTAACCCTAATTTTTATAAATTGGCTTTCTATGTATATCTGCAGGCATGCCATGCAAAGGCATCTTTTCTAAAGACATTGAGCAACAATTAAATTTTGATCAAATGAATAAATAACACCACTGGAAAATCCAAAAGGAAATGGGTGTGTATAATCAGTTCACCACCATGGCATCTGCTGAAACTCCATATCTTAAATTAAACAGACCTAGAGGTGCAGAGATAATTACTTCTTCAATCTCAGGAGAGACCACTGAGAAGATAGACAAGAGAGAAAATCTATTTAGTGATGATGATTCTACAGTAATTGAGTGAATAAATATGCAAATGATACAGGAAACAAAACTGTCACACGGTAAGGACACTAATCCCTGTTACTTGTCGGAAAGGAAGCCTTTCATCCTGACCTGATACCTAATATTGTCTTTGAGAAGAAGTTTTTACTTTACTGGTACTCCCTTCTTACCTGACAGCTTCAGACAAATGTTGCATAGCTGGATACATAGTTTCTGAATAGAACTTCATGGTATAATACTGAGACTTTGGGCTTGATTTAGCCAGAAAGAGATCAGCAAACTCTGTGTTTCCATAAAGGTCTGAAAATGAAAGCATATGGATNATTTAGCCAGAAAGAGATCAGCAAACTCTGTGTTTCCATAAAGGTCTGAAAATGAAAGCATATGGATAAGACAATTACTTCAAAACACTTTTGCTGAATTCCATATACTGAATTCCTTGAGAAAGCAAAGCATAATAATGATTTTAGCATTATTTCAGTCATGAAACCCAAAACATTTGATCTAGCACTCCAAAAAGAATTGCTGACAATCTTGAAACAGCTGTAACTGCTTCCTCCTGCTAACAGGATCACCTTTGTCCTCCTTCCATTCCACTTTCAGGACCTTTAACCCCACACAGGCCTCCAGCAGCATCTGCATCCCGGTGAGACTGGTCTTCAAGCGCTCAGCCACAGTCGCAGAGGGCAGCGGTTCCCCCGACTCCCTCAGCAAATCAAAGACACCCAGCTCACTTGCAGTAAATATGATCTGGAAAGGCATGGGCAAATGTACAAAAAGGAACATTACTGCATCACTTTAAATGTGAGTAGATTTCTGCTTTTTCTAGTTCTTACTCAGAGCTGAACTTGCTCTCAAGACAATGATAG
Source organism: Laticauda laticaudata (assembly GCA_004320025.1). NCBI lineage: Eukaryota > Metazoa > Chordata > Lepidosauria > Squamata > Elapidae > Laticauda > Laticauda laticaudata. The sequence continues at coordinate 3,955 of BHFT01012294.1, forward strand.
CTTTAGCCATGAAAGCCAGGTGTTTGGCTTTGGGTCAGTCACTTCCTCTCAATACAACTGAGCCAGTGGTGGGATTCAAATTTTTTTGTTACCGGTCCTGTGGGCATGGCTTTGTGGGCGAGGCAAGGGAAGGATACTGTAAAATCTCCAGTCAGAGGTGGGGATTTGCCGGTTCTTTGAATTACTCAAAATTCCCGCTACGAGTTATCCAGAACTGGTCAGAACCTGCTGAATACCACCTCTGAACTGACCTCACTGAGCTGCTGTGGGGAAAATACCAAAATGGAGGTCTGATGGATATCTTTGCTACATTGACTTATTTGTAAAAAATAATAAATGTGGGATGAATAAATAACTGTTGCTCTAGGACCAAGCATGATTATGTATGGCAACTATTCTTGCCTGCTGCATCTATTGCTGATGAGCAAGAGAAGAAATGGGCTGTACAGGAATCTGCTCCTTTGTGCAACCACATCCACACAGTCTGGAATGATTAAGCGCAGTAACACTCATGACAGATGGTAAGATTACATCTCTCTTGAGAGTTTGAATTTGTTTAACTGATCAGTATTAGCGGGGAAAACAGCTGGAAAGAGCCAAAGAAATATTTCAATTGTTGGGGATTATGGGATCATGTCTGCTGATGAGATAAATCAATAGGAAAGGGATTTTTTTATACTACATCTGCAATCTATCTTTTGGAGCTCACTCAAAGAGTGCAGCAAAGCACCTTGTGTCATTTGTACAACTTGTATGTATGTTTTCATTATAGGAAAGTTTTCAGCATTCAGTGGTTTTCACTTCCATGAAGAAGACAAAGAAAGCTGGTGAAGGCACCAGGCTAGAAAATAGGAGAGCTGAATTTTAGTCCTGCCTTGGGCCAGTTGTTCTCTCTCTGATCAAGAAGAAGGCAAGGGCAAACTATTTCTAAATATGTTGTCCAAAAAAATCTACAGACACATGTCCAGGGAGTTATAAAGAGGCATCCCACATAAAGAAGGAAGTGAAAGAATTTTGTTTGGTAAACTTCATTACTTAATATACTATTTGTAAGTATTACACATCTTACCTTTGAGATTACAAATGAATGTTGCTGATGAAATAACATTTTAATATTTTCAGCTTCTTCAGGTGAATTCATTGTAACCTCAGGAAGTTGTACAGTAGCCCTTTTCATATTAAATCAAATGTCTCCAGCTCACAAAGCCAGTTCTTGCCTTTCTCCTTCTTCTAGAGGCTTGGACTGCAATGATAAGTATAAGCAGACAAAAAGAGGAAAAAGAGCTAATAAAATTATTAGTCAGAAAGAAGTCATGGTTGAATGCTCTAATAATTATTATCATCTTCAGATTATTATGTATTCTGTGTAAAAAAGTAAAACCATGAGTTGCCTTTAACTATTTCTGATTCTGTGGACATCCATGTTGTCTTTGTAAACATCATATTGCGCAATTACCACTAAAAACAATATTTTGCATTTAGACAGCATTGTGTTTGCTCCTTATTCTTGCTAAATATGCTTCAGCTTTTTCCTTACTAGAAATGAACAGTCTATTGGGGGGGGAGAGAACAGTATCTATTCAATTCTTTTCCATCTACACTGCCTAAAATGTTTGATGTTCAAAAAATGTTCAAAATATATTTTATAAGCAGAAATTACAAACTCCTCCACATGTACATCTGATCCTCTTTATATTAATATTTAGTTGTCCACCATAAGACTCTTAAGTGGAATGTCAACTCTCTCTCAGCAGCTTAGCTGAGCTCAGAGGGTTTCTGGATAGAAAATAGGAGGAAGATGTAATATATTTATTCACCACCTTGGGCTACTTATAATGTAATAAATGCAGGATAAAAATCAAATAAAGAAATAAATTCAAGGATGCCAGAGAAGCAAATTGCTACAATGGAGGATCTGGCAACCTAATGTTTTCATCATTTCCTTCATAAAACTCTGACAGTCACATATTTGTTTGTTCATATTGTTAGTTTTCTACTTTCTCTCCCCTCAAGGCAGCAAAGACAGCCAGCTTTCCTTACAACACCATCAACCTGAGTCCTCTTCCTCAGGTCCTTTCTATTTCTTCCCATCCCAATCAGACACTGCCATTTTCTTCTATGATCCAGGTCTCTTTTTACCTGTCTTTTGGATTCCAAAGAAGAATCTTCTCTGGAGAAGTGCCTTTATAGTTTCTATGAACTACAGGCAAAATATGCAAAATCCACAACTCCAGAAGAGGCTGGGGTGATGGAGCGCATTTTAAAATATTGTTATGGCAAGGGTCTCTCCTTCAATATTTATTTACTTTATTCTGTTGATATTTAGTTATGAATTAAAAACAGAAGATTTCCCAGGATTGATGGGGTGACATTTAAGGGCTTTTCCCTTAAACTTTTGTCAGAAATACGAGTTCAAAGAGTAGGACTTCACAGAATTCATGGGAGACGTTTAAGCAGAATTCATGGGAGACGTTAAAGCAAGTTTCCCTTAAACATGCACAATAAGGCATACATATTCATATGTACTTTGATTTGTTGTAATTCAAAATATGCAATAACTAACTCTTCTGCTAAGAGTAGAAATGCTTCTTTTGCTAATTGTGGTAAATATGTTCTAAGACGCAGGTGGATAGAAAATGTAACTTTGATCTTTCATTTCATTTCAAAGCTTTTCTCTCTATTGAGTGCCTGAAGTTTGTTGGCTGAATCTTTAGTGATGGCTCTGCCTTCCATGGTCAACACAAATATTTAGGTGTAATTAATACTGTTGTGTGTAACACATTGTAGGCAGAACTTCATCTCCTTATCTGCAATCTGGTCTTATCAACTGTTTGCTGACCTCTTGCCTTTTAAGTGGAAGAACAGCTAGAATTTCTGTTATCAGTATGTGGAATTTTAGTTTTACATCTCAAACCCAAGCCGTAGAGATGAAGCTGTCAATCTACTAGCCAGTACCTAAAGACCATTTGTTTATGGGTGGGAAGGAAGAGACCCATTCAATGCAAGCAAGACTGAATGGCTTTGGCTGTTTGACTCTCCTAGATATACAATATCATAGGATCCCTTGTAGCTTTCAGGGACCTTGCTAGACAAGTTCCTGATTATGAAAGCCTGTTCCTTACATTGGGCTCTAGGGATCGATTGTTGCTATTGTATCTACCTATCTCCTACACTGCAACCTCATTACCTGATCTCCTTGACTCCACATTGGCAGTGGAATTCCTCAGGCATCCTTCCCTGGGAATGGAGTCTGAAGTGGCTCAGGAGCTCAGAGCTTCCATAACAGCCATGAGTGTCGACCACACAGGTATCAAAAGCCTTCGTGGAGCTGGGGTGGGCGTGGCCTGCACATGATGCATTCGGCCCCCCAGCCACCAGTTTGACACCCCTGACCTACACCCTGATTTCCTAGGGATTCTCCAACAACACAGGGAAACTATATCCAATAATTGGTTTGCTCCAGCAACTACTTGCTGAACAGTTTCAGAGGATGCTGGGGACTATCCCTGTTGGTCTGCTGCATGGGCCATTCAAGGTCTTGCTTGTTGCTTGGAACAACAAGGCTGCTGAGGCCTTGGATCAGATTGCATTCATCTCTCTCCTTTTCGCTTTACAGAAGAATTGGGAGATTAACTGGCTAAAGAGATATTTAGAGTATTGCTGGTGTTCAGCAGGGATGAACTCTTTCTAAACACAGGTGAAAACCACTATTAAAGACTTGGTTGTGGTTATGAGGGTGGCAAAATGCCAGTACTTCTCCACCCTTACTGTATCTGAAAAATGCTATCCGACATGCAGTGGTGGTATTCAGCAGGTTCTGATCAGTTCTGGAGAAACGGTAGCAGAAAATTTGAATAGTTCGGAGAACTGGAAAATACCACCTCTGACTGGAGATTTTATAGTATCGTTCCTGTGCCACATCCACCAAGCAACGCCCACAGAACTGGTAGTAAAAAAAATTGAATCCCACCACTGCTGACACCCCTATTCTGTGGGACAAGGACCTTCCTTGGTAGTGAGGACTTGGAGAACTTCTTTCATGGATATATCAAGGTATTTGTGTGCCATCTGTTGGATTAAATTACAGAGTCATCAGTACTATGCAAACTGTCCTGGTTGCTAGATGGTTTCCAGGTGCTGTTTCTGTGCTTATACTTTCCTGTGTAATCAGGAATGTTAATGGCTGCATGATGGCTTAGGTCTTGAAGGCATTGTTTTTTCTATAATTGCTGAATTCTTTTCATTTTTGTTATTATCATTTATCTCAAAGGTAACACAATTACATACCACTCTTGTATCTTTTAATGGATTAAAGTATCAAAATAGATGGAATCATAGCATGAAATATGGCTGCACTAAGAAATTAGGATCAAATATCAAATTCAACAGCATCAGTTCCATCATCTACATATGGTCCCCTTGCGACTGATTTTCCCAGACTGGCAAACTCAGACTGTTATGAAGGAAGGCCACTTCTTAAGGATGCAGGAGAAGTGTTTCCATGCATTAATCGAACATGGACATAGCAGTATTTCCAGTTCTATGATTCAGTGAATTGCCTTCTTCAGGCTCAGACAACAACATATTTGCTGTTTGTTTATTTGTTTTATTAGATCTCTATGACTTAGGATGGCATACATGGCAGTTTGTTTGCTCTGTAATAACCCAATGAAAAGGGGAATTGTTCTTGCTCTCGCTAATCTTCTTCATAGGGATTTTAAGAGCTTCCTTTGCTGAGGTAGATTTGAACCTACAGCATCTTGTACAACATATGAACCTCTAGATCCATCACAATGCAGTGTTGCATTACATAATACCCTAGTACTTTACTACTCTTTCTTAAGCCTTTTTCATTTCTTCTCACCACACCTTTTTATTTGTCTTTGGTCGAACCAGGAAAGCTTCTTGCTTTTATCGTTTCTGCAGTCTTGGCAAACAAGTTAAAATATCATAATGGTGATACATTTTAATTTTCAAAATTGGTTTATCTTTGGGTAGCACATTTTTCATGTACAGGAATAAGTATTTAAGGGTCTATTATCCACAGATGGCTTTCTTCATGAGCATATGTGGAATATATGGATACTTTTTTAAAAGCTGGAGAAAAAACTATTAAATATATTCATATATTCATCAAATTACTGTCATGCCAAGATCAATTATCCAAGATCCTTGAAGAAAGCCATTTCTGCCATGGCCCCCATCCTTTGGAATATTATGCTTCCCAAAGTGAGATCTGCTGTCACCCTCCTCGCCTTCCCAAAGACCATAAAATCCAACTTTGCCAACTGACTTGGGACCCTGATGGGGGAATACCATTTTAGAGGTGGCGGTAGACTAGTACAATATCTCCACCTGATCTACATCTTGGTTTTTTATCCATTTTAATATTAATTTTGATGTTTTTAGTTTTTTTGGTCTGATATTCTAATGTTTTAATCTTATACAGGTAATCTTTACTTAGCAACCATTCAAAGTTACAACCTAGTGGTCCGTCCCCCCCGTAGTTACTACCCAGTCTCGAATGTTGCAGCACCACAGCCATCATTCACACTTATGAATGACAGCAGAGGCGTTGCAACATTTCCCCTGCCTATTGCCCACCCCTCTGACTGGGTCTTTACAGGAACTACACCTATGGAGATTCACTTACCTTGTGAAGATCTCCTCTCTGTGAGAAATATACTCACTACTCAGAGATTGACAAAGTCATGGAGTGAAGCAGCAAGCAGTTTATTCTAAAATATGTTCTTGCAAGAGCGCATAGCTATTAAAGCGGGCACACCCAAGAATAGATTTCAGCAACTTTTTATGTCTTTAGCCAAAGCGCACATCCCTCCCTTGCATACCAGTAGTGGAATTCAAAATATTTTTACTACTGGTTCTGTGGGCACAGCTTGGTGGGTGTGGCATGGTTTGGTGGGCATGGCAGGGTAAAGATACTGCAAAATATCCATTCCCACCACATTCCAGGGGAAGGTTACTGCAAAATCCCATTTTCTCCCCACCCCACTCACTTGCTTTCCAGTTCTGTTCTCCTGTGCAGGGCAATAAAAAAAGACCCAGCTGATCAGCTGGGTCTCAGGAGGCAGAGAATAGATGGGGGCGAGGTAGATGGGGGCAGACAAAAGATGGGGGCGGTATTTGCTGGTTCTCCGAACTACTCAAAATTTCCGCTACCAGTTCTCCAGAACTGGTCAGAACCTGCTGAATGCCACCTCTGTTTCATCCCATTTGTCAAGAACCACAAGTTCACAATCTTCCCAACACACTTAGTTCCCCTCGTGAATTTCCCCATGTTTATCATTCTCCCCCCACACCTTTGCCCAGCTCTCCCTTTTCCTTAAACTACCTTTGCCCTTCCTAAGATGTTTGTTTCATATCTGTATAATTTTGCTTAATCCACAGTGTTTTATTCGGAAAACACACGAGGTAGACCGGGTTCCAACAACAAAAGGCTTTATTCAATAAACAGTCAGAATAGGAACACTTTGGCAGCAGCCGAGGCTAGCCTTTTATACAGGCTGGCCTGCCTGCTTTCAGCCTATGGCATTCCCTTGAATTTGCCGCCTTTCAGCAGCTCTTTGGATTGGTTCCTACTGAACCAATCCACTGCTTACTTTACTGGGCCAATCAGAAGTGTAAGTCTAGGAGTCAACCATTTACATATAGAACAGCCAGCATAAGCAGACTTTTGGAGGGACACACCCAGCCCTCTGGGCCTCCTCAGCAAAGACTTCCTCAAGAGCTTTGCCAATGAGAAAGGAGAGAGCAAGCAAAGAAACAGAGAGGCTGAAGAGTAGACAGATCTTCATAAGTTAAGTGAGGATGGAGTAAACAATTGTGGGGACTCCAGGGGAGGAAGAATAAGGTATCTCAGTGGCTCAAGGGAGGCCTTGAGTGGTCTGAAGTAGATGGCCTGTTCCATCACTGGAACAGGCCCATGGCCTTCCCCACCCTGAGATACCTCATGTGCACTTAACAACCCACACATTCAATTAGTGAATATGTGGGTGAAAGCAGGTCAAGTTACGAGATTCACTCCTAAGAATCCTCATTTTACAAATGTAATTGGCAGGCTCAGTTATATTCATAACTTGAGGACTACCTTTTGTTTTATTCTGTATTTATGATATTGTAAGCCACCTAGAATCACTTGGGATGGCATGGAAAATTTCATGAAAAAGAAGGAAGGAAGGAGGGAGGGAGGGAGAAAGGAATGAAAGGAAAGGAAACGAAAGGAAAGAAAGAAAGAAAGAAAGAAAGAAAGAAAGAAAGAAAGAAAGAAAGAAAGAAAGAAAGAAAGAAAGAAAGAAAGAAAGAAAGAAAGAAAGAAAGAAAGAAAGAAAGAAAGAAAGCCCTCAAAGGCCCGGAAAATTGCCAGACTCAATTTCAAATCAACTCAACACTATGGCACAGACAGTTCTTTAAAATACACAGAGATCCAGTGAATTTTAAAATACAGCAAACTTTTACTGATATGTTTTTGCTCTTACACACACACACACACACACACACACACACACACACACACACACATCCACACTTACCCAACGTCTATTACTCAGCTGCCTCGCACTAGCCAGAACAATGGAAGCTGCCAAAACTGGGATCCAAAAACATATCAAAACAACTAGGCAGATTTCAGGACTTCTTTTTATCCCCCAGAGTTGGTGGGGAGGGGCTTCCCACACAGGTCCAACTTCTTTGCTGGTGAGGCTTGGAGAGAGGGTTGTCATATGCTCAGGCCCAACTTTTGTCTTTTTTTTTTTCATTAAAGATTTAGTTCTTTTCCTGATAAAATTTTTCCTTTCTTTTTCCACTCTGCTTACATGCCTTCACTACTTTGGAGTATGGTGGCTTTGGCCTATTGTTAGATATTAGCATACTTACCTCCTATTGGTTGAATCGCAAGAGTGGGAAAAAACTAAACAGCCTCCACCGGTCAGAGCCATGGCTAGCTCGGCTATATAAAGAGCTGCCAACTTCGTTTGGAAAGGAATCTGAAAAACAAGGAGCGAAAGAAGAAGGAATTCTGGTGCTCAGGGTGTGAAGGAAACCATCCATTATCAGAATGCCATTTCTGCAATTCTATTTGTCAGCGTTGTGACTGATGGGGGCATATAGCAAGAGCCTGCCGAGCAGCACAACCCAGCTACAGAAGGCAAAGACAAAGCACATCCCTTCAGAACAAACAACCCAGCCTGGAGGGCGTCAAAGACAGTTCAGCCGGAACAGAAGAAGAGATGAACCAGCCAGCAACAGAGGTGAGACACACCAAACTGTGACAATAGGCCATTCTAGCATGGCCCATGCAAAGAAAGTCCACATCCAAGTAACCATAAATGGCAGACCATGCAAAATGGAAGTAGATTCTGGTCTCCTGGGACACTATTAAAAACTGAGCCCAGAAATAACCAAGTTATCAACTAACAAAACAAAGACTGACATTAAAAGATTATCAAGGCAATAAGTTTCCAATGATAGGCAGTGGAAAATTTAAAGTGGCATTCAAAGAATATTCCAGATACTTACTGCTAACCATTGTCGACCGGGACCGACCAAGCCTACTTGGACTAGAATGGTTCAAACCACTAGGCATTGATACACAGCATTACTGAGCATTACTGAGAGTGAGTGGGAAGACAGCCTAGTTGAAGAATTCCAGGACGTGTTTGATGGACAGTTAGGCAACTACCCGGGTTCCCCTATCTCCTTTAATTTAGACCCATCCATAGCACCCATTAGGTTAAAGGCAAGGCAAATCCCCTTTGCACTGAAACCAAAGATCGATGAACAACTAGATAAGCTCATCGTGCAAGGGATTTTAGAGCCCACCGACCAAACCAAATGGGAAACACCTATAGTCACCCCAGTAAAGCCAGATGGGTCAGTACACAACTGTGCTGACTATAAGGCCACTCTGAATCGCGCCCTCCAACAAAGCATGTACCCCATCCCAGTGGTACAACACTTCCTACATTCTGTGGGGCGAGGAAGGGTTTTTGCGAAACTTGATCTCGTACAAGCATACCAACAATTACCAGTTGATGACAACACGGCAGAAGCCCAAACAATCATGACACACGGAGGGGCGTTTAAATGCAAGCAGTTACAATTCAGGGTCAGCATTGTCCCAGGGCTGTTCCAGAGTCTAATGGAACACCTCCTACAAGGGTTAGGTGGGGTAGTGCCCTATTTTGATGATATCCTTATTTCCGCTAAAAACAAAGAACAACTGCGAGACCACCTAAAAGAAGTATTAACCCGATTCAAAAACGTGGGACGAAAAGTGAAAAAGGAAAAATGCCAACTATCAGCAGATAAAGTAGAATTTCTGGATTTCCTGATAGACTGGAAAGAGATCCACCCCATAGAAAGTAAAATTAAAGCAATTAAAGAAGCCCCCAGGCCCAAAAACAAAACAGACTTACAAGCCTTCTTAGGACTGATTAACTTTTACAATATATTTCTACCACAGAAGGTGACAGTCACGGAACCTTTACACAGGCTGCTTGACAAAAAGGCAGCCTGGGCCTGGGGGCAAAAGGAAGAGGCCGCATTCCGAGACATCAAGAATATAATAACATTGGACCAAGTACTTATACAATACAGTGAGACGTTACTCTTAATTCTTACGTGCGACGCATCACTATTTGGAATTGGCACCATCATCAGCCATATGATGGAAAAGAATGCTGGATGGAAAAGAAGCACCCATAGCATTCTATTCAAAAACTCAGTCTAAACCAGAACAAAATTATGGTCAACTGGATAAAGAAGCGTTAGCAGCAGTCATCAGAATCAAGCAATTCCATGAATATGTCTATGGCAGGAAATTCACCTGGGTCACTGATCACAAACAACTACTGGGAATCATTGCGGGACACAAAGCCACCCCAAACATCTCGTCACCCAGAATGACACGTTGGACTGAATTCCTGGCCACATATGACTATGACCTAATATATTGGACTGGATAAAACATTGACCACACCGACACCCTCAGTAGATGTCCCCTGCCCAACCAAGATGCGGACCCAACCCCTGCTACCTCCACCCTGCTGATAGAGACACTCAAACAAGCACCAGTGACGGCTGCAGACATTGTAAGCGTAAGCTCAAAAGACAAACTATTAGCATGAATTTTGAACTGGGTGGGGATGGGATGGCTGGAAAGTGAAACAACCAAAGAGACTAAACCTTTCCAGATTAGACAAACAGAACTATCTATATTGAAAGGGTACATGTTGTGGGGAAATTGGGTAGTAATTCCGGAAGAACTAAGGGAACAAACACTAGTAATGTTACATGTGGGGCACCCAGGAATAGTTAAAATGAAATCACTAGAGAGAAGTTATGTATGGTGGCCGGGGATAGACAGGAAAATAGGGACTTGGGTGGCAACATGTAAAACCTGCCAAGAATCAAGATCGACTCCCCCTGTCATTCCCGACCACGAATATGAAAAGCCAGAAGGGTCGTGTTTATTACTGAGGCAGTAATAAAAACCCTTAGAAGATTATTGCAACTCATGGGTTGCTGGATATAATAGCATCTGACAATGGGCCACAATTTACAACCACTCAGTTTGAAAGTTTCTTAGCACAAAATGGAATAAGACATACTTTATCAGCACCACCTCATCTGTTGATGAATGGCCAAGTGGAACGAATGGTATGATCCATGAAAGAGACACTAAACGGACTAGGGCCAGGGGACACACAAGCTAAAATAGACAAATTGTTAAGCATACAGCATATAACACCTACCACAATGAACAATACGAGCCTGGCCAAATTGTTGATGGGCAGGAAACTTAGACAGGTTACATCCCTACTACAATTCAGATACCTCTGTAAATTCATCCAGCAGCTGCTGGATATTCTAGAGAGGTGACAATATCTCTGCTAAAAACCTCACAGGGGACCCCCTATGGATACCCGCAAGGGTATCACAGGTTAAAGGGCCCTGATCTTATAGGGTAGAAACTTCAGGTGGCCATAGCTGAAGGAGACACATAGACCAGCTCAGGGCACAACAAATGAAGGGTGATAGGAAACAAATAAAATAGAGATAGGAATACCACAAACAAACAGAGGGGAAAGGGGAGACCTTTCCCAAAACACCAACAGAGAAGGAGAGGAAGACTCCTTCCAGCAACAACAACAAACATAGCGGGCCCTGATGACTAACGAGGAACAACCTCAACAATTAACATTAGCCTCGGTCGAGGAATGCGAGCACAGACCTGAAGTCCAGCAATGGGACAGCAGAGCAGAAGAACGTCAAGGAACAAGGGCGGCCTCTAGCGGGAGGAAAATGGCCGCTGTAGTCAGAAGGTTCCAGGAAGTTCAGTGAGGAAGGCAGGAGAGACGATAGATCCAACTGAACATTTGAAAACCAACCACACAATGAGCTGTGCAGGTCCAGTCGCACCCACTGAAGCCCCACCTATTTGCGTGACTATGTAAAATAGGGGGGACGGGATTGGTTGGGACTGGATCAGTAGAGAGGGATGTTAGATATTAGCATACTTACCTCCTATTGGTTGAATTGCTAGAGTGGGAAAAAACCAAACAGCCTCCACCAGTCAGAGCCACAGCTAGCTCAGTTATATAAAGAGCTGCCGTGGCTGCAAGTCGCACTTTTTTCCCTGTAGAGAATAAAATAGGATTGAATGAGTTGGAGCCTCTTGTCGTCTGTACCCAAGATTTAACACCTATCACAGGCCTTGACTCATAGAGAACAGAGGCCTAAAGTACTGTAGTGCGAGATCACATGAGATTAGTAGTGCGAGATCTCATCTACAGTACTACAGTACTGTAGGCCTATGCTCTCTACAAACCAAGGCATGCAGGAGATCCAGGGAAAACCGCTTTGCAAATGAAGAGGCCTTCCCTCTGGTTTTAAAGCCTTTTGCAGTAGATCTCGTGCAGGCCTCTGTTTAGAGAAAAAAGAGGCTTAAACTACTAGTGCAAGATCACACAAGATCAGTAGCTCAAGATCTCACATGATCTCGCACTACTTTAAACCTCTGTTTTCTGCAAATGCACCAAAGCAGGCAAAGGCTTTGTGACGATTGTGAAATTGTGGTCTTTGTCAAATAGGATTGCAAGGAGGGACTTGCGCTTTAGGATAAAGGAATAAAAGTTGCTGGAATCTATTCAGAATCTAGTCTGCTTTGTCAGCCACCTTGCTCTTGCAAGAACATATTTTACAATAAACTGCTTGCTGCTTCACCTACTGACTCTGTCCAATTTCTGACTAGTGAGTGTGTTTCTCACACATGGAATATCAAACAGCATTTCATAGAGATTGTATCCAGCTGACCTGGAGATGGAACTCCTAAAAGCTTGGCAAATGTCTGCCCATGCATGTGGCTGTTTGAGACAAGGGTTATTCCCAATTGTGGCGTAAAAGATCCACAAGCTTCCTAGTGGAGGTTTTCACAAGGTCCTTTAAAGCTTCAATTTTTAATTCTTGCACAGCATGCTTTTGTTGCCATACTTCTTCCCTTCTAAACTGTCCTTTAATTACACCATTTGGCTCTTTTGCAGCTGATAATCAGCCTGTAAAACATGTGGTTATTTTTCAGTTGCTCCAAGTCTCCTTTTAAAGAAGCATTCTCTGATTACAACTGCTTAAGGAGTTAATCCATTTGGATCAGCCTAACCTCCAATATTACTGCCAACATTCCAGATACATCTTTATGTTTCTTTCCTCCTCTTAATGTATACACCTTCCCAAATTCTATTGTAAAATCTCTCCCTGAATGCACTTGGAGCAGAGGAACTTCTGTGTGGGCTGGACAAAGGAAACTTTGATCCTGAATATCTGAGCTTCCTTTCTCTGGCACTGCACATTCATTCCTTTCCATGCATGGAGGATAGGAGAAGGCCTGCTATGGGCCAAAGAAATGAAATTCTGACAGTTTCAAAAACCTAAACACAAGTAATAATTTTTCCAAGCAGAATTCTTTACTTTTGTACACCTATAGACAGAATCTTGCCAAAATGAAATGGTTGTATACTTTCAGAACTATTAGGAACAGTCTGTCTTCACCCTCTTTCTCTTACACAAACTATGTGAAATGTATTGTCCTCTTACATCTCTAGAATACATTCCCTCTCTCCTGTGAATGTGACCCACTATAGCCTACCTCATCCTTTCTCCTGCCTAGTGCAAAAGTTCCCTCCATGCTGCCTGCCCTCTTTCAGCAGGCAGTTTCTCAATCTGTCTGAACTGAAAAACTACCTGCTTAATTACTTAATGACAAACTAAGAATAGTTAATGACAACACTAGGAATAAGCAAACTTAATGACTCCTACAGTTACTTAACAACCACAACTGGGAGAGTGGCAGTGGTGGGATTCAAATAATTTACAACCACTTCATCAGGGTCAGGTTGGCTGTCATGGGAGGCATGGCCCAACCTGACCCTGGGCATACCACACACACACACACACTGTTGTGTATAAGAATTAGAATACTCCAAATACCTTAATCTGATTGGCCGAGCAGGTCGCAATAGGATTGGTTAATAAAGTACTGTTACAATTGGCCCACCTGACGGCGGGAAAGCTGAAAGAGCTTAAAGAGTTGTTCTGTATAAAATGGTATACTCCAAACTATAAAATCAGATTGGCTAAAAGACTAAGCATTGGATTGGTTCATTAGGAACCAATCCAAAAGAGCCGCTGAAAGGCAGCAAAGTTA